>QLTV01001839.1:4500992-4545733 GCA_003457575.1 Thermophis baileyi
CCCATGAGCCACCGCGTCCCTAAGCTTCACCATAAATGGTTGCTAATAGTTCTTGTTGTTAGGGGATAGTTGTGTTATTTGATGGTATTTTTATTGGTCAATGACCAAAATAAAGTTTTGTCTGGGTAATAATTAACATCTCTATACTGGGCATCTCTCTACAGATGAGAAAGAAAACTTCCTACTTTGAACTCCCTAGGACGGTGATGGCGAACCTATGGCACACGTGCCACAGGTTGCACGCGGAGCCATATCAGAGCGCATGCGAGGCGTTGCCCTGTCAGCTCCAGCGCGCCTGTGCACGCTGGCCAGCCGATTTTCGGCCTTGGGGAAGTCCGTTTTGCCCTCCGGAGGCTTCAGGGAAGCTTCCTGAAGCCCCAGAGTGCAAAAAACAGCCCAACGGGCAAACCGGAAGTCCGTTTTTCCGAATTTCCGGTTTGCCCGTTTTTCACCGTCCCAGGCTTCAGTGAGGTCTTTGCACATGCGTGGGGGGTTGTGCGCATGCACAGGGGGCAGCGCGGGGGGGTTGTGCGCATGCAGGGGGGGAGGAATGGGTGTGGGCACGTGCGCGCGGGCTAGCATGCGCACACACCCCCTTTTGGCACGCGAACCAAAAAAGGTTCGCCATCACTGCCATAGAGAATCTATGGGGCATTGCCAAGAGAAAGATGAGAGACATGAGACCGAACAATGCAGAAGAGCTGAAGGCCGCTATTGAAGCATCCTGGTCTTCCATAACACCTCAGCAGTGCCACAGGCTGATAGCTTACATGCAATGCCACATTGAGGCAGTAATTGCTGCAAAAGGGGCCCAAACCAAGTACTGAGTACATATGCATGCTTATACTTTTCAGAGGTCCGATATTGTTCTATGTACCATCCTTGTTTTATTGATTGCATGTAATATTCTAATTTTCTGAGATTGTGGATTTGGGGTTTTCATGAGCTGTACGCCATAATCATCGCAATTATGACACATCACGACTTGAACTATCTTGCTTTCCATGTAATGAGTCTATCTCATATATTTGTTTCACCTTTCCAGTTGCATTACTGAAATAAATGAACTTTTGCACGATATTCTAATTTTTTGAGTTTCACCTGTACCTTTCGCTTTGGTCAGATATGCAAAAGCAAAGGAATCCTGTAATAAGTAACATAAAACAAAGAGTTAGGAGTGGAGGGAAGAAATTTTTTTCTATATTTTTTTTTATATATGAGGCCAACATATATTTTGAAGTTCTAGTGCTTATAATAATGTTTGAAAAGGATGAATGTGATAACTTTTAAAGCAAAATACAAAATGATCTGTGTATATATATATCATTGCTTCTTTGCTGATGTTTTCATTTGATTGTATTCTGTAATCACAGTGCTTCCAATGTAGAAGAAATACTAACAGAATCTGAAGTCAAATTAGATCTTGTGAGACAGAAGATAAAACAAGTAGCACAAGAATTGATGGGAGAAGATTTGCATCAGTACCATAGAGCTATTTCTCCAGGTATGTCTGAGAAATAAAAAAAGCAAACAAAACTTGCAAAAGGGATAATTCTGGATATTTTATCAGTCTTGATTTTATTACATTGGGCAACGTATTGATCATACCCTTTGATTCTATCACTCAGGGAAAACGTTTGTTTTGATTCCATTAAGATATTTGGATATAGGAATTTATAACATTGATTTAGGGAGAGGTTTTGCATTGTACAGAAATCAGTTGCAATTGTTCTAGGCTAGCTAATTAGTGGGTTAAACCTTAATTTCTGTTGTACCTATTTCTACTATAAATAATTCTACTATAAAATTCTGCTTATTTTATGTTATACTGTATAATCAAAGAGATGCAAAAAAAATAATCCTCAGAATATTTACTTAATTATTTAAAAGACGTATATGTCTGCCCATCTTGTAAATCACAACTCTGGGCAACTCATAACAATAAAAACTACAACAGTAATAAAAAAAACCCCAAAGATAATAAACCAGGCACCTGATCTATAATTTTTAGTCCAACAAACAATGAAATCCTTGGCTCTATCTCAGTGCCTGGGGAGAAAACCAACCCTTTATGGTTTTTTGGAAGCTAAATGTGTGGAAGCCTGCTAGATCTCAGACAGGAAGAGGCAGCTATGGAAAAGCGATGTTTCCTGAGTCCCACCAGATTTAAGAGATGGGACCTGGAGTGTCCCCACACTATCTAGCCTAATAGAGTGGGCAGATGGAATCAGGGTGAGCCCATTCCACAAATAACCTGGCCTTATGCCATGCAGAGTTTTAAAAGTAATAAGAACTTGCATTGCACCTGGAAAGAAATCAGAAACCCAAAGCCACTCCATCTTGCTAGGCTTGAGTTGGAGCCAATTTCTCCTTATCCAGACTCTCACAGGACCTGGGTCAACACTAAAATAATGCTACCTTGGGAAGAGAAAGGAAACTGGGCATCATCATCATACTGTACCTCACCCAGCGGTTTTATATAGATGTTAAAGAGGAACACTGAGCCCTCAGGTACTTCATATTGCAGGAACCTTGACACCCCCCCCAAAAAAAAACACTGACTGGAACAAAAGCCAAACAAATGAATTCTACAGTGTAAGGAATGTGGGATGCCTCAGGTGACTGGGGAAGATCCTGGGATACTGGTGCAGTCTGCACATGAGTGCCTCTCTCTCTCAGGCTGAAAATCCTGCTTGAATTGGCAGGGAGGATTTTCAGGTCCTGAGTGGAGCCTCCCAGGGAGCTTCTTCCCCAAGGCCCCCTGCAATCCTTACCTGGGACTCTGTCCACTTAATGACAGCCACTGGGACTGCCAGGATAGTGGTTGTTCAGCAAAGCAGTCCTGGCAGTCATATGACATCTCACTTAATGACCACTCCATGGGATTCTGGTCCCAATTGTGGTAGTTAAGTGAAGATTATTTGCATAAAAAAGAAATACATAGACATTAAGGTGGTTCAACAGCACTCACCTATTTAATGCTACAAAAGGAAACAGCTTCTCACAAATAAAAGCCAGGCCCACAATTCAATTTGGTACAGAATTACTAATGACACAGCAATTATTTCGGTTTGCTTTATATTTTTAATTTTGTAAAAGACCTACAGTAGATTAGAAATGGGTTCAGCCAATTTCAAAAAAAATCCAGTCAAATTTTAATGAAGTACCAGGACTACAACTTTTATAGTTGGTGGAAAATGGTATGGTTAGGTGTTATCAATATATAGCTTCTCACACTATCTTTTACTAATTTAGTGATACTATTAAATGTTAGCACTTTATAATGAAATTCTACAACATTCAATAAGCTCATGATCAGGAGAAGGGCACCTTTTCCAAATTAAACTCTGTGAATGCTTCAGTAAGAAAGAACACAATTATTTTAATTCTTGGAATTCTTACACAGTACTGTATTTCTTCAAATATTTTTGTAGGACTTGATGAATTGTTATATAATTAGAACAATGAACAGACTCAGAAATATGGAAATAACACCTCTATATCGTCTCAATAATTCCACATAGAGCAAGATAATGGCATTCCACAGAAATTCTTAGAAAAGTAAATTTGGGAAAGCATACTAATTATCCAAACTATCAGAACTAAATGAGTCTGGAACTTAATTCCTTTGGTAAGCAGTAGAGTGCTTACAACAAATCCAAGGATTTTTAGGCAGGAGTTAAAAGGTTACATTCTTAGGCAGTTTTTCAGGCCACAAACCATCAGTAGAATCATAGAAACTGACAGTGATTCAAGAAATGTGGAAGCATTTACTGTTTGGTGTTTCATATGTAGCCTGAGCTCCAACATAAGGTTTTATCTAAATTGTAATCACAACTGTATCAAATAAGTCAGTATTGATGAATGAACCTCCAGAAGTTTAGGGACATAATTGATTTCTACTCTAAAGTTTGCAGATAGATTGCAGATTACTGCAGCCTTGCATAAGTCTCTGTGTGTACACTTATTACTGTGCCATCATACAAGATACGAGGCTTTTGCTGAGGATTTGAAGTCTAATAAAACAGGACTCATGAGAGAAAGGGCACCTGGAGAAAAGAGAAATAACATGCCAGATGTCAACTAGAAGTAGCCAAGGAAGACCATAAACAAAAAGGAATAAGTAGATCAATTTTTATGTCTTCATTTAAAAAAAAATAAACAGATCACTAGGGAAAGATTGTTATAGGCCATTGAGGTATAAAAGTAAAAGCCACAAATAAAAAAATATAGGACTTGGAAGATGAAGCTTCAAAATGTTTTAGGATGAAAGAGGTAGTGAAGGAATATACAGATATTTAAAAAATAAAGTTTGTGCTTTAACATTTAGGACTAAGTAACTGCTGAAAGGAACTTGCTTTGCTATTACTCATAATCCAGCTAAATCGCAGGTCCTAATATAGTGTCTGGTTTTCTACCATAGCCCAATGAGCCCTTTACAGCTACTTCTCAATGAATAGTTTGCTTACTATCATATTTGGACATAAAATTATAAATCAGTTCTCAAGCTTTCATCAGAGTTGTAATGAGTCATATAGCAGAAAGACAAGTTTACAATAAGATTAACATCAAAGTTGTTCCAACCAGGAATCTACGTTTTGAGGCAGTCTTAAATACCAGTGTCTTTTGCAGTACTATCCATCTAAATGCAACTGAAGCTAAGCAGCTTTAATTTGCTAGGATCTGTCCCTGCAAAGTTTCAGCTGTTATCAGGATCCTTTCCTGTAAGTGGCTGTTGCTTTGCTAGCTGCTGGCTTTTTCCTTTCTTTATGCATGTGTTTCTAATTTCAGGTCAGTGATCCGCATTGTGCTTGGGAATGGAAATGCCTACATTTGGTCTTTCAGTGCTGGTATTGTGTTTAGTTCCTCAGGGTTTGAATTGTTAGGTTCATTACCTTGATCCTCTTTTGAGAAAGACCTTGTCTCGTGATGATGCTCTGGTTGCTTTCAGACATTTTAATTGCTTAGAAAAGACAAAGAGAATATTGAGAATCATAGTAGACAAGGATAAAGATCTCATTGTGAATGGATTGTGACATCCAAAGATTAGTCTTCCACAGTGGAGTGGAGAGAAAAAGACCAGTCTACCCTTACGTTAAATAAAGAGTATTAAAAGAGATACTGTACAGATTTTTTTGGTTTAAGCATTCATTTGTTTTAATATTGCAATATGACATTGTTTTAATACTTAGTTTCTGTGAGTTGGGCTTGACTCCTGGTTCCTGTATGGATGATTGTTCACTATTTTCTTATCTTTAGCCAGTATTTTTAAGTACTTGGTTTTATTTCTTCCATCTCCAATAGGTCATTTGCAAAAATCTTCTAGTGCAAATGATCACTTGATAACAGCAAAGAATAACGGTTTTTGTATGCTATCTATTGGTTGTGTGGATGTTTGTACTGTAGCATATGTATGGCAGCTCAGTCAACACATAGAAGTGCCCGTGCATGCTTACAGAGTGATATCCTTAAACAGGCATAAATACAATATTTTATAAAGTTCAAGATATATATTTCAAAATCATCTTATCCTGTTGCTTTTACATTTCCTAGAATGTTTTTCGCTGGAGGCAGCAATGTAATATTTCAAATAAGTTTTTGAAATCATTCTTTCAAATTGTTCAAGGAGCAGAGTAGTCAAACTATACATGTTGTTGCTGAAATTATTTTGAGGGCCATCTGAAGCATTAAAAAGCTTCTATTTTGTACTGTTTGCAAGCAAAAGCTGTTGCTTTTTTCGGAAAATAAGCATTTAAAAGTTTTGACTTCAGCGGTTTTAGCACTAACTTTTAATGAATAGCATTTGAACTTTTAATGGTCAGCAATCACAGCAAGGTGATATTGTACTTCAGAAATGTTGTATAGTATGGTACCCATTTTATGGTATAGCACTCAAACTTTACATAATCAGAACAATTGTAGGATTTTAGTGACATGCTGAGAAAAAATACCTGAAGATCTTACTTTGTACATCCTAACTACATTGATTGTATTGTTTTATTTTATTTAGATTTTATCAAAAATGGTGTAACAGTAAAGGTTAAAGAATTGAATAATCTTTTTAATTTTTTTAAATGTAGTTACAGTAGTGACTGTAACAAAAAAAATCTAACAAGGATATACAAAGGTTGAGTTGTAATAATCATCTATATATATAAAAGCCAAATACCACTCACGCATCATCACGAAATCTCCAGAACCGTAAACCCTACAAACTTGAAACTTGGCACATATGTTCCTCTTGGCTTCTAGGTGCTCGCTAAGAAAGGATTTTTCAAAATGACCATCAGATCATTAGTATTTCTTATATTATTATTAACACGCTCTGATGCTAAGGAGTTAGATGTTCTACTCCCCCTTCCCAACTGAAAAGAACTCTGTTCCAACTGCCAGTTGCCTCACATTCCGTTACCTCAGTTCAAACTGGCAGACGTTCCACTCCTTCACTCAGAAGCGGTCTGGGGCAATTTATCAAGCCCGATCGTAAGTACTCATTAATTTTCAGGCTTTAAGTGTTAATTTATCAAGCCCGATCACATAGTTTCGTAGCGAAGCATGGGTATCCAGCTACTAGTATATCTATAAATAGAAGTGCCATAAATACGATTCCTGGGAATATTGTTTGGTGTTGGTTGTTACGAAATGCTTTTTTTGGGGTTACTCCAAGCCACTGTTCTTTGACTTAAAGATAAAATAATTCTGGCAAAGCACTAAAGAAGTTCCACTTTTTCCCTCATTAAGACTAGTGCTAATGGCATGCAGAACATTTCCCCTAAGGATACTCATATGAGCTCAAATGCTGAGTATAGTATTAATAATTGAACAATAACAAAAATGATTACTGTTCTACACATTTCTTAAAGTACAGATTGTCCCAAGGGATAATTAAACAAGCAAACAAAGATACACTGAAATAACTAGTTAAAAAACAAAGGCAGACCAACTTTTGTACATTGTTATTGTTATCTTTTTGTGGTTACTTTTGAAGTATGTTTGCAATAAAAAAAAATCTCTCTTTCCTCCTATGTAAAGGATACATATCCTTTGGAATATGTGAACAATTTGGCTTTAAAACTGAAATAGTGGTAGGCAAATGCAAGACTTATTTTGCACAGTAGTTGCTTTTGTTATTCTAATAGTGTTACACTGGTTGAAAAGTTAATTTTATTTAATAAAGGGAATTCCCATATACTTCAATTTAGTGTCTTAAATTAATAGCAATAGCACTTAGACTTATATACCGCTTTACAGTGCTTTACAGCCCTCTCTAAGCGGTTCACAGAGTCAGCATATTGCCCCCAACAATCTGGGTCCTCATTTTACCCACCTCGGAAGGATGGAAGGCTGAGTCAACCTTGAGCTGGTGAGATTTGAACGGCTGAACTGCAGCTAGCAGTCAGCTGAAGTAGCCTGCAGTACTGCACTCTAACCACTGCGCCACCTCGGCTCTTAAAATAAGACTCTTCCTTAATATAAATATCCTCTATCATGAAACATATGTGAATAAAGTGTGAAGATTACTATTTAGAGTTGAATTTTGTTTTTGGATATTCTATGCTTGTTTAGTTGGAAGTAAATCCTACCAAGATCAATAGAAGCTCTGTTTCGTAGTAAGTATGCATATGATTTTACCTATATAGCCTTATATAAGTCTTCCATAATCCATCAAACACTATTATTAGCACCATGAAGTATAAGAAGAACATAGTCTAAAAGTTGATACAGGGAGAACAGCAGAGGGAAATTGCCAATATAATTAAGCAGGAAATTGCTTTGTGTGTTTGAATTAGAGAAGAACATAAAAATGGGATTTTATCAAGGTTTCCTGAAAAGGTGTCACACAGGTGCTTTACTAAGCAACTCACATGATCAGAAAAGGAGAAAGAATAGAAGACCTTTGAAAAGTCTGTTGTGTAGCTGAAGAGATAGAGATTTAGGCAAGGATATATTATGATAGAAGAGAAAAAGATGAATGGCTTCTGAAAGTAAGCATTGTTATGTCATGAAGAGGTTTATGGAAGGTTATACTATTTGTAAGGGAGAATGATAAATAGCCCAGTCTGGATTAAGATCAGAGAATAGAGAAGAAATTATAGAAATAGAAAAGCAATTATAATTTTTTAAAGATTTAGTGGTGACTGTGACAAACACAGCAGGTGAATCTGGGTCTTTTTAACAAAACAAAACAAATCAGGATACAAGTTGCTTACATTACAAAACACTCACTCTCCTGGTCACATGACCCAGAGCAGAGCTACTATAATGGGCTGGTGGTGGTGGTGGTGGGGGGAAATCCAGTCTGCTTTCCTCGCCCTGTTCTTTTTCAATCCAGCATAATATTGGAAATTGTGTAATCTGGATCAAGGCTACTACCTCTGATTCCATCCTTAGGAGAACTCCTTGAAAACTAAACAGAATTCTGAGAATCAAACTTTTTTTGGGGGGCGGGGGAAGGTGGAAAAATTGAATTGAATTGAATTGAGTATAAAAAGGAGCTGAATCTGGCTAGGGCTTACAGAGCAAAACATTCCAGAAAATAATGGTGGAGCCCTACAAGAGACACAGTTGGGCAGCAGATTGGATTGTTGCCAGCTGCTCCATTCTAAGCTCTCCTCCCCCTAGTCATGTGACCAGAAGACCCTACTCTGTTTCCCAGTACACACATGCCAAACCCAAAGATGTAAGCAGAACAAAATATAAATGCTTCCTATCATGACTTCTCTAGCAGCATTGGAAAGAATTCTAGAATCATACTCTGCATGTTTTCCCTATTTGTTTATATGTTAATCTTATATTTTAAAAAAGAGGTGGAGGGGGGGAAGTTGGATAGTATAAAATGAACACATATTGATTCAATGTATCTTAAAGGTATCTCCATTCTAAATCCTCATTGCTAAGGAACTGTACAAAAGCTGCCTTATAAACTACTCACTTCCCAGCAGTGAGATTCCTAAGTAATTTTTTTCTTGGAAACAACCCAAAACTAAAAGCAGGAAGATGTTGTTGGATGAAATAGTGAAGTGGGATAGGGATTTTTTTTTCCACCTTGGGGATTATTTGTGAAAGTAACGGATGTCCTTCCATTAAAACTACAATGTATTTAAAACATCCTTTTACCTGCTTAGCAAAACTACCTTTTGTCAAGGTCTTGGGTCATTTTAAATGTTATTCCAAGCTGCTTTTTGTGGAGAACTTCTGAAAGGCACGTATTTAATGTCAAACATTTATTGTAAGAAAGATGCTGTTAAAATAAATCTCAATGTAATCTAAGGACTAATGTGTGTAGAATATGGACCATCTATTTTTCTTTTAATTACGGGAACAACTTGTAATGTTCATGCAAGATCACTACCCATGAGCTGCACTGGTCTCCAGTAAGTGTATGTAATGCAAGGTGCTGGTTACTACCTTTAACGTTATGCAAGGCATAGGACTTGCTCTCAGAGTATTGGCCTTCATTTGTCATTTAAACATTGCTGTCTTATGGGACCTGGGAAGCATGCCTTTTCAGTGGCTGCTCTTGTGCTCTGAAACAATCCCCCTCCTCCCACACGATATATAACTGGCCCCAACCTTGCTGGCCCTTAAAAAGTGTTTCCCTCAGGAATTGGGGTCTAATTGAATAGAGCCCCATGTCCTATTTATTTTTATCGTATACTGACAGAGTCACATTGTTTGATTTTGGTGGATACATAATGTTTGAAACAAACACATCCTGTTTTTCTATTTTTAATTCAATGCAGTCATGACATATAGCATTACTTATTATCCAATGAATCCCTCACATTTTAAATTGTGTCTTATGTATAGATTATATCTTTAGAAAAATGCAAGGGCAACTATCAATGAGCATCTATCTACAGAATATAAAGATTCAGATAATTAAATGTGTATTTATAAAAACAAACTGAATAAACTGAATTTTGTTATATTGTTTTTTTAAGTTCCTAAGCTAAGAATTGAAGACCAACATTTTTTTTCAAGAACTGAAAATACATGCAGTAATTTATGTTGACCATTTTTCCATAGATTAATCCTCCCCTTAATCTCATGTTCTCTATGGTTGAGAATCTTTCAGTCATGCTGATTTTATTTCCAAGATACTTTACTATATTAGCTTGGGTAGAGAGAAACAAACATTTGGATAGTATGCTTTTCTAAGAATCACTGCAGTAAAGGCTTTAGAATACTAATCATTGCAACTAAAATTGTCATATGCATAATCTAAAAGAATCTCCAGTGCATAACCTAAAAAAGTCTGCATCAGTCAAAAAGTGATTAAAAGCTGACATCCCTAAAATATCACTTAAACTCTTTTACTGTGAATCCCTACAGGATAATATATTTTACATATTTCCATGTCAACCAGGTCTTCAAGAGTATGTGGAAGCTGTTTCATTTCAGTATTTTATCAAAACCCGGTCATTAATTAGCTTAGAGAACATCAATAAACAACTGATATTTATAGAAGATAATAAAGAAGAAGAAAGGAAGGTACTATAAATAATCTTGTCTATACAATTTTCACGATTCATTAATCATTTCTAAATGGATATTATAAAGAATTGACATAGAGGGTAGACAATACGCCAATGATGTGATCATGAAAAGTCTCCTTGTGTTCCCACTTCCTGCAAGTTTTCTTTTCTTCTTTTGTCTCCCCTTTTCAGAGGTGGTTTGAAAATCCTCACTTTTTTCATTTGGGGTCAGGGGAAAATGGAAGTTTGCATTTCTGTTATCAAAAACATCTTTTTATTTTGTCACTATTACTCCTAGCATAACCTTGGGCTGTTTTCCTTTAAAATACGACTGAGGAATAGAAGAATAGCAGCATTGGGAATATATTAGGAGTGTGCAGCTGATATTGTGGTCCCGTGACAGATAGAATGAAGAAAAGGTTTCTTTAGGGTAATGTCTCTAGTATTGGAAGCCTGACCTGCTAGAATTTCTTTTTCTCAATTTTTTTTTTCATTTGAAGGTTGGAATTATTTTTTCCATTTACAAAATTGGCTTTAAAAAAAGCCTATAAGGCTATACTAGGGATACTATATCTGGACTCCAAAATTACAGGAAGCTTTAATTCTTGTCTGCCATCCCATTGTACTCTGGCTTTCCTCATCAGCCCTTATATGGACACTCTAGCTTCCCGTAGCTCCAGGCATTCCACTAAGCAGCAGCCATGGAGTGTTAGGCTAGCCGGCAGCTGCTTGTCCTTTCCTCTGTTCAAAATGAGTACCATTCTTCCATTACTTGTAGAGCTTGGCAGAAGGAGTTCTTAGCTTCTCATTTCTGTTCTAAAGAGTTTTTTAGCCCTTCACATTTGAGATTTCTAGTCAATCAGATCTTGCTGCTTAAAAACTGCATATATCTATTCCAATGTTTCTCAACCTTGGCCTTTAAGTTGTGGGGACTTCAACTTCCAGAATTTCCAGCAAATTTCCATTCTTCTTTAGCCTCTTCCTCTATTGGCTCATGTAAACTGCTTCCGTGAAATTGACAAATTGTTGAACTTGCATGTACCTAAGTGTCTGCCAAAGTGATCAATTTTCTTGAGATATGGCAATCTCGCCCTCAGTTGATCCTTGGATAAAGTGCATCTTGAGGATCTTGATAAATTTTATGGGTCTTTGTTGATTAAGGAATTATTTTTTTAGTTCAGTTCATTAAACTGTGAAAGCAAACAGCAACATATATTAGTTTATTACACAGTGATGATGATAAATATATAGTAGTGGCAAAATATTTATTGTTTTCAAAATAGAAATAGTACAAAGTAGAAATAGAAAATACACACACACACACACAAACACACACACACACGCAGCTTCTCTTTGATTTAGAGACTGGCATCTTGCCAGCTGAAGAGTTAATGAAAATGAAGTTTCCATAAAAATTACTGCAATAATTCCTTCCTAGCTGAACTCCTATTTCTTACTGCTTGGCTAGCCATAATGTAAGACTTACCTGGTGTGGAGATGATTTTTTTGTTGATGGCAAAGGAAATTTACTATGTAAAAAGATATTAATATGCTATTAATATTATGCCACCCAAAATAGAGTTCACTTGGGACCAATGTAAAAGATGAAAATTGCAAGTTTCCACAAGGGAAGCCATCCATTAAAAAGTTCCAAAGCAAGGCCACCTTCTTTCTAAAATTGTTAATTTCCTGAATTGTTTTACAAATTGAACTTTTTCTCTCTGTGATAAACTGTTTTGTATTCTGTTGTATTACTAGCCATCTTCAGATTCTCCTAATAAGGAAAACAACACCTGGAACATAAAAGTGACACCTGTGGATTATCTTCTGGGAGTGGCTGATCTAACTGGAGAATTGATGCGGATGTGTATTAATAGTGTTGGCAATGGTGATATAGATACTCCATTTGAGCTGGGTCAGTTCCTGTGTCAGATTTATGATGGCTTTTCTTACATTGGTAATACTGGACCGTATGAAGTTTCTAAGAAGCTCTATACTTTGAAACAGAGCTTAGCTAAAGTGGAGAATGCCTGTTATACACTGAAAGTCAGGGGTTCTGAGATACCAAAGCATATGCTAGCTGATGTGTTCTCCAGTAAAACAGAAATAATTGACCAAGAGGATGGGCTTTCTTAAGCATACTGGGAACCTCACAACACACAAGATCAAGAACTACAGGATCAGAGCAAAGCCAAGCCCTGGATTTGCTTATCAGAAATCTTAGCCATAATTCATGTTTTATGAATAGCTGAAGTAGAATATGTTGTATTCTAAAACTGTTATTGTGTAATGATTTAACATGCCCCCCCCCTTCCCCAAGCTTATCGCCCAGTGAAAATGTTGATTTTATACAGGGACCACTTCTTATATTCTCTACTTCAGTATTGTGGGCATACTGCAGGTTACCTTAAACCAGGTACCAGTGAAGGACCATAGTCCATAATATACATGCAATATGATAACAATTTGCTTTATTTCATTGTTGCTATTATTTAAATGGTTAAAATCTTTGACTGCTCAAAATGTTCTGGTGTTAAAATTTACATGTTCGTTTTTAAATGACTGAAGAGAAAGTTAATTGAATGGGAAAGAATCTAGGAAAAGCTAACAAGTTTAGCTTATATTATTCTTTGGGTACTTTCATAGTATACCTTTTTATGTATCTTAATGTTGACTTTTTATAGGTAAGTTAATACTAATACCTTGCAAATTAAGCCAAGCAAAAGCAGATACCTTTAAAGAGTTTTAGCATAAATAGAATCAGTGGGTATACCCAGTTAAAGTATACTCTGTGGAAGGATTTGGAAGATAATGCTCGAGAAAATAACTAAGAAAAAAATATTTGAAATATGGTTTAAAACTGAAGTTGACAGAATTTGTAAATTATGTATCTGTCCTATGTATGTTCTTTAAAAGATTATGATATTGTTTTGTGTATTTAGTTAATCTCTTGCTTCAGATTCTTGATTAGCCACTCCAGCTTAGACTTTAACTTCCTTTCTGTGAACAGAATAGAATTAAATTAAAGCAGGCTTTCCTGCTTCCCTTTTCTCTGTGTAGCCCTGTATCTCTTGCAAATCTGTTCCTGAGAACAGGGAACTCTTGAGCATGGTGTGGAATAAATTAGAAAAGGTCTGGTTGGTAGAAATTCCTTGTACGAATGTAAGAATTCAGGATCCAAGTCATTGTGTTCTGCGGGAAATGTAAACATAAAAGTAGGTGAGGATCCACTGTACACAAACACGTTGAATTTCCTACCACAGTTCTTCCATGTTTTTATATTGCCAATATTTAGCATGGTCTATTTTCAGATACATGATATAGTACAGCAGTATTTTGCCACCTTTTTAAGAATCACCAGATTTCTCATGTGATAAAAATTTAGAAAGCAGTCTTTTCCTCCCATTATAAGGCTTAATGATGTTTCTACATTTTTATATAATAAACAAAGGCATCTTGTAAAAGTATTAATTGTTTGGCATTTGTTTTTTTCTGACAAGATATTTTTTTCTTATCATACTTTAATGAAAGGACACCATTTCTTCCCTGACACTTTTCAGTTTGCCACATAGTAAATTAGTATGTAATTAATTTTTTTTTGCACAAAAATTAAAATTTCTAATTGTAACATTGCTCTAAATGCTCATAATTTTGGGTCAGCTTGCATTCAAGATAAAATAGGTATTTGTTGTTCATTGCTTGTTGAGTTGCAATACATTATTTGGGGAGATCAAAAGAAAAACTTTTGTTTGATTTTTTTAATGGGTCAGAGGCATCCAAGGTTCCTCCTTTAGCACTTACAAGGTTCCCTGCTGAAGTTTTACCCCATCCCCAAAGGGATGGTGGCAGTGGCACATTGCAAACAAAATGTCAACATTTGGCATCTTTACAGAAATGCCTCTGTATGGCCTCTCATAGATCCCATAAGCAATATTAGAAATGAAAATGGTGGGTAGCTGCAGTCAGGTGCTTTGATTTGAAATTGCCATCTTATCAGAAAAAAGACCAATAGTATGCTGTGGAGAAAAATGCTGTTTTGGGGTCTAAAGGGTGTAATGATCAATTGCTTTGTCAATTTGTTTTCTGGAAAACATGTTTTGTGTCTTGATACATCTACCGTACTCAAACTTCCAAATTGCTCGCTGACTCAAAAAGTTGTTCTACTCAAGTATTAGGTTATCTGAAATACATTTACCTAGGCAGTAGTTAGTTGTCTAAGCATAATTAACCATTGCTTTCCTGAATATGATGTTCTCTAGATGTGTTGCATTAAAAACTGATCAATCACAGCTAACATGGCTAAAAACATGCCGGATTGATAGGTACTGCGTAGGAGCCACCAGACTGAGATTGGTAGTCTAAAACCTATGTAGAAATTGGGAAATTCAAATTGTTCTCTGAAATGATGAGCAAACATTCTTTATGGAACTATGTGGTCTGGAAAAAGAAAGGCAATATATAGAATTACCTGTCTATGGAGATTCTCAGTCATCCAGGTCATGGTTGACCCTTTTGCCTTTCAAAAGGCAACTGGATTTTATTTTTGCTTGAAGATTTTTTTGCTTCTCATCCAAGAAGCTTCTTCAGTTCTGATTGAAGAAGAACTGAAGAAGCTTCTTGGATGAAAAGTGAAACGTCTTCCAGGAAAAACAAAGTCCAGATGCCTTTTGAAGGTATAGGATTATCTGAAAAATTTGTTCCATATATATTGCTTATGTTTGATTATTGCCTGCATAGTTTGTAAAATATTCTTGGTCTCCATTCAATCTATTCAGGAGTTTCCATAATACAAATTGATCACTATTAGTAATAACTATGGAAAAGCATCAAGCTTTCCTAGAAATACACCTGTGACATATGCCTGCATCTGAGGTCAAAATAATGGTTGAAAGAAAGTGGGTCTTTAAAAATAATTTTTGAAGTTCTTAATAAACATATAAAAGCTAAGTCAAACTAAACAAGAAGAAAATAGAACAATAAAAATGCAGAAGATGCAGGAAAAAGGTACCAGAAAAAAAGATAACAAAAGTAATAAGGGGCTTCAAACTTTCACACCAACCATATCATTACCTTTTCACCGACCATAACAGTACCTTTTCACCCTTTTTTGAAGTTACAAATAATAAAAACCCCTCTATAGCTTTTTATCAATACACAATCCAAAAATTAGTTTTTTGGTCCTAATTCAGCAAAAAGTTCCTTAGGAGTTACTATGAATGTCAAACAAATGTTTTATCCCTGGTCAAATAGTCCGACTTTTTATTACTCTTTGCTCTGCACAATCTTGACATTTAAGCCATTCCAATGGCATCACAAGATTTCATCTTTCATCACTTTTTGGTATTTAAAATAAGTCTTCAATGCTTTCACCAACCTACTTTGTAAATCCCATAAAGAGGCATATAAGATTTCATTTTTTTTTCAATTTAACTTTTTATTAGTTTATTGAAGTATAAAATACAAAGGAAAAAAAACATGGAGAAGTAAGAACAGAGGAAGGGAAAAGCGGATATAGCGTAATGGGCGAAAAAAAAAGAAAAAGGCACCAACTTCCAACTTGCTTTGGCACAGTCGAAGGTAACAACATTACAACCACAACTTTTTGCTTTTACACAACAGTATGTACAAGCCATTTCCATAACAATAAGCCTGTCTAGTTTACAAAAACAATCAAGTTTTAACTTTTACTGTCTAGTTCTTTAGATACTCTAGTGTCCATTTATAACCATCAAGCCCCAGTTCCTGAAGTTCTGCTTCAGTTGTTTCCTATGAGTATATTATTTATTTTTCTTTTTAAGAAGAGATTGGACAACCACTTGTCCGAAATGGCATAGGATCTCCTGCTTGACCAGGAGTTGGATTAGAAGATCTCCAAAGTCCGTTCCAACTGTTATTATTCTGTTAATTATATACTTGTTTTTCAAATCTTACAGCAAAATAATATTTCAAATCTCTGTGGTCTCCCAATCTGTTTAAAACTTTCTTAAATTCAAATCCTCTTTTGCGTTTTACCAATTGTATGTTATTTTAATTTCTTAAATCTTATTTAAAGCTTTCTAAATCTAAATAATGTAAAATTCAAGCTTGCCAGTTTAAAGGTCTCTAAAGTGGTTCAATTCAGTATTTTTGAATGTGATTAGAAAGTGAGTTTGGGTGACTTAGTGTCCTTATTACAGACTCGGCCGTTGCTGAGAACAAAGATGTCATCTCCCTCAGATCCTGGTGCTCAAACCCATGGGAGATTGCTGTTTTACAGTCTTGCGAGAAGCTGCCATTAGAGCAGTTATAGGTGACCTCCCAATCTCTTCTCTGGAGAGATACAAAAGACTGGTCTATTTGCCAGTCTCATTCTCCATAGCAGTTTCTCCACTCATTTGCATCAGAGGTGGGTTCTTCCCGGTTCGGACTGGTTCTATAGAACCGGTAGTAACTTGGTGGCCTGGGTCGCTAGAACCAGCAGCGTCCCCGAACCGGTTTTCAGCGGCGCCAGCGGCGCCATCTTGTGTTTTGCTTCTGCGAATGCGCAGCAGCTTTTTAAAAACACTGCGCATGCATAAAGCGCACTGCGCCCACGCATCACGTCACTGAGCAAACCGGCAGTGAAGAAAAGCAGAATCCACCCCTGATTTGCATAATGATGACTCAGCCATGACTTGCACTGGGAGGTGAAAGAGTGTTTTGGGAAACATTTCTAAAATGTTTTCCAAGGGAAGTCATGAAATCCTAAACTCTACTCAGTTCAGCCATCAGGGCAATACCAGAAGTTGGAACTGACACCAGTTCCAAGATCAAATCCAGAAGTTCAGGCAATTAGATGGCTGGTACACAAATAAGCTCTTCATCTTATTTCCGTGGTCCAACTTAACATAAAAACTCTCACATATCTCACCTCAAAGCAGAATCCCTAGTCACAGGGAAGATCAGCACCCCTCTTCCCTAGCCTTGGCATCTTGGCTGTTTTAGGATCTGACATGTTGGGAGGTAAATTTCTGACAGGGTAATATCCTTACCCTCACCCAACTAGATTATGGGAAGAGTAGATCTGCTCAATTACCCACTACCTATTCATAGATTAGGATTCTGCTTTCATCAGCCTTTGATTAAGCTCAACGGCAATCTTGCAATCAGGATCCTTGGAAGAGCACATCCAGGAAAGAGTAAAAGCAGATGTTTTTACTAAATGTATGTATTTATTTTATATTTATATTTCATGTATCAAATTTAGAGACTGCCCATCTTATTTATAGAGTGACAATTTGCTAGATTTTATTTCACACTTAGATGGCCAGTCAGTGTGGAATTTGCGTGTTTAAACTGGTTGGCAGCAATTAATGGTCTTAACGGAGCCCATAATACTTTTTTAAAAAGATGATTTGCAAAGGAAAAATGGCACAAGAGCTTTCCAGCTACATTAAACAAAAATAATGAAAGAGAAGCAAGATCCAGTCCTGATCACCACAGTCTCGTTTATTTGGCCCTCCCTTAAAAAATACATGTTATAGAAACTTAAAATGCCTTTCAAATTTACATGACTGAGTATTTGGAAAAATGATACTGAAGTCACAAAACAATAAGTGGCAAAATGCCTATTTCTTAGCCTGCTTAAGCCTGGGCTTGATCATATTGGCTTGGTATTCAGCCAAAATCCAAGCATTATTTAAACAGATGTTCCTTTGCACTATAAAATTCTATATTATTGGGAGCTGTTTCCTTTTAAGGAAACCAGTTGCTTTGAGCTACGAGAACACTTTTAGAAGTAGCGAGTTGAATGAAGCACATAATATATCCTTCTGCCCATGCCTACTCTGTCTACTTACCTTCTTCCTTTAGAATCAATGCAAGTATAATCAGCTAAAACCCAAGCAACATGTCTCTTGTACAGCAACTACTGAAATTTAGGAGTTCTTTCTGAAAGTTATATAGGTTACCTGGAATTTCATGTCTATAAACAAGATGAAAAACAAAATCTGAGAAATGACGAGTGTTCCCAAATTATTCCTAGAAAATGTTTCCAGACCCACTCCAGTCACTTTTGACTATTTCTACATTTTACTAGTGGAACGTAGGAGATAGCTCCAAACCAGGGATGAAATCCAGCAGGTTCTGACAGGTTCTGGAGAACCGGTAGCGGAAATTTTGAGTAGTTCGGAGAACCAGTAGTGGAAATTTTGAGTAGTTCGGAGAACCGGCAAATACCACCTCTGGCTGGCCCCAGAGTGGGGTGGGAATAAAGATTTTGCAATATCCTTCCCCCAGGAGTGGGGAGGAAATAGGGATTTTGCAGTATCCTTCCCCTGGAGTGGGGTGGGAATGGAGATTTTGCAGTATCCTTCCCCTGGAGTGGGGTGGGAATGGAGATTTTGCAGTATCCTTCCCCTGCCACGCCCAAGCCACGCCCACCAAGCAACACCACGCCCACCAAGCCACGCCCACAGAACCAGTAGTAAAAAAAATTGGATTTCATCACTCCTCCAAACATGAATAAATCATACTTGCTTTCTGTAGGCTATCTCCTATATGGTTCATGACAACCTCCAGGGATCAACAAATCTCTGATATATTTTTTTGTAAAAAAAAAAAAAAGACCCATTCTTGCTTTTAAAATTCTGCAGCTTTTTTGCAGACAGAAATAACAGTATCATGCTTTAAAGGTACTGTGAGGGTTCCTAATACAGTCCAATAGTGACATCTTGTGGACAATATTATTTATCACTTCAAACTATTCTATTTCAGCCTGCCTGGGATTTTATTTTATGTTTTTGAAAAATTCCAGTAAATGTGCCAACTCCAATAATCAATTAAACAATCAATTATTGTTCAACAGTCCCAAACAAATTACAAGTAGCTGTTGTTTAATGATTGCCTCGTTTACCAACAGTTTGCAGTTACAATGGTGATGATAAACTAACTTTGCGACCAATCCTCGCATTTACAACCTTTATAGATCTGTAAAGCAAAGGAAAGCAGAAGAAAGATCAAAAATACAGTTGTGGTTCCATTTAGTGACCACTTTGCTTAATGATTGAATTGCAATCCCAATGATAGTTGCTAAATGGGGACAATGTTATTACCTTATTTATGGTAAATAATGGAGTTTTCCATTTAATGCTGAAGACAAATTGCCAAGGCCAATTCCTTCAAGCTACCACTTCACTCTCATTTATGCAATGCAACTATGAAGTCCTGCCTACAGACCTGCAAAATTTATTATTTATTCATGACATTTCTGTACCATAGAAAATATCCATAAGCTATTAAAGCTACAAATTCCAGTCAAATATGCCCAAATATATTGCATATTTCATACAAGAAATTTAAGCTTTCTGATACATCAGTATTTTGATGCATGAGATATATTAGTATTTTGATGCATGAGATATATTAGTATTTTGATGCAGTACATCCAGGGAGGAAAAGGGGACTATTTCCGGAAGCATCAGAAGAAGAGATTTACAATCCTGCACAGGCTTGGTTGCTTCAGCTGCTACAACTTATTTTGGACCCCACTACTAATGTACCATCTGAACCCCTAGAGCTTTCAGCAGACTTATTGGGGGGTTGACCAGATCTAAGCTCCTTCTGATCTAAGATTGATGCACTGAAGCATCATATACAATATGGCTAATACTTTCTCAGCATGCTAAATGCTACATAACGGGGTGGGTGGGGGAGGGAAGTCTTCAATTAGAGAGTAAGAGTCTATGATTTTGTACTAAGCCATAATGGAATCTGAAGCCTGTGTGACCCCAGACAATGACAATGTGCTTAACAAATCATGGCTTTGTATGATGTGTGAACTTAGCTCACATGACAGCTTGAAATCCAACCCCCCCCCTTTTTCATTTCTTCTTCATTGTGCTTTCCTCCTGCAGACAATCTATTGTTAGCAATTAATAATTGCAAATGAACACTACTTGACATATAAAGCAGGTGAGATCATTACAGCAATCTTACCCAATCATTAGAAAACAACGTCCTGGTAAGAAACCAGTTATTGGCCACAATAGAATAAAATACATCCCGCCCTCTGCTGTGATCTGCAGAATGGAGGGACTGGCTGGTTTCTAGCTAGCATTTGCAATGGGGATCTAGAGGTCTTGTTCCTCTGTTGATCAACTTGAGCATCTGAACAGTGGAGAACAGACTGGCGGTTTCCGGCTGTTAATGGCAACGGGAAGTCAGCAAGCTTGAGCCGTATTGCTGAGGAAGATGAGGAAGAGCCTTGCCCGTCTCAGCAATTCTACTCTAAATCCAGGGCTTCCTGCAACAGGAAACCAGCCATCTGGAAGTAGAATCACCAGAGGATTGGTGATTGACTATATAGGTTTTAGTTACTAAAACGGGTATTACTTGCCTAAGCTTTTTCATTGGTGGAACTTCTGTAATATGTGATCCTAATGAACCTTTCTTCGGTTCAGCTCCATTGATCCCTCCCTCCTAATTTCTTCCCCTTTTGATGCTTTCTGCATACCAACTTTTGTTTCAAAATATCCTCTAATTCCAGGGCTGCAGTCAAAAAACATGTATCCTGATAATGGAACTGAACTGAGAAGAAGGCCCCACCAAGAGGGCTTTAGGATCCAAGGCACTGTCTCACATTAGCTTGAGATGATGTTCCTGCCTGCCATGCTAACCACAAGTGTGCGTGTCAGCAACATATTGTCAGTTCCTTTATGCTTGTGCATTATGTGAACACCAAGTAGCTGCGCTTTTGGTTGTTGATTTCCAGTCGCAAGCTGGAAATCAACAGCCAACCAAGATTTCAATATATACAGAATTACAGATGTTGAGAGTAGCATTAGTTTTAATCCTTTTATCTACAATATTTTTTTTTGTTCTCGCAAAACTGCCTCAACAAATCCTTATATTCACAATATGGAAATAATAATAATAATAATAATAATAATAATAATAATAATAATAATAATAATAATAATAATAATAATAATAATAATAATAATAATAATACATGCTGAATTATTATTATCTAAAAATTATCTAAAACACATCAAGAAATTGCAGCTTCCTGCAATAACACCAGCGGAACTGCAAAAGACTGCGCTACTCGGAACATCATATATTTTAAGAAGATACTTGGTTGATACCTAGGACGCTGGCAGCAACCCGTATCAACCATTAGCACCAGTCAGTGGTATTTGTGACACTTTTAAATGTTCAGTTGACTGAGTTTCATGTTTAATGAATAAAAGAGATAATACATGCAAGACTCTAGACCTGAAAAGTCCCCAGAAACAAAAACTTAACAGAAATAGAGAATGTGTAACTAAGGTATGTTCATGCAATGGCAGTCTTACAGAACTACTGACAGGATGTTTGTGGACCATTTTAGAGTAGTTTGTATCACTAAACAAAGGCTGAACTTATAGAATCTCTAGTACCCTCAAAACCCTGTTACAAACTTCACAGTCTACGCCCATTACTGCTTTTCTCAGAAATATTTAGATCAGGGTTTTCCAGACTATGATGGGTACTTCCTTTGAGGAGATGCCGACAGAGTATAAGGCAGGTATGAAGAACCTTTAAGTTGTACATTGTAACAAAAACAAAAAAAAAACAACACACACACCACACACACCCCTTTCCCAGAATAGTAGTTTCAATTGAATAACATGGTGGTGAAGAAGGCACAGACTCTGCCCATGTAATGAAAAGTATCCCTTTTCTTTGCAAGCTGAGTCTAGTCCAAGCCTTGGAAAACAGGTTGAGGGATGATTCCAGAACCTCGAATTAAATCTAGGAGGAATTCCTGCGTGTGATGTGATGATGTACCAAATATTAATCTGCGATGCTAAAGACCGGAATGAATCTCCAGTCCCAGGGCAGCCAGAAACTCAACAGGAGCAGCTGCCTTCAGCAAAAAAGAGACTTACTAACCGCGCGGTTACTTAAAACCTTCGAGACCCCGGGGACGGGGCGAGAGAAAGAAAAAGCGGCAAGCTCGGGGAACGGCTGAGAGCAGAAAGGGCCCTTCCTCTCCAGCCTCGGCGGAAGCAGATTGGACGGCGCGGCCTCCACCCAGCCTTTGGCTGCCGCCCTGGGCCTTCCCGTCGGCTCCAGCGGATGCGAGTGGTTGTCCAGGGGCGGGGAAGAGGCAGCGGCCAAGCCTGGGATGGCTGGAGCGCGCCAGCTGCACAACATCTGCGGAGCCGGAAAGAAGTTCCAGCGCGCCCCAGCTCGGGCAGGACGGGGCTGATTCAACCCAGGTGAGGATTTGGGATTTCCTGGGGTGAAGGGAACCAGGTTGGCAGCAGTCGCGCCCTTGCCTCGCTTCCCCCTGAGCCACGCCAGGTGTGCGTGGGAAACAAAATCGCCTCCTGTCCCGGCGACCCCGCTGCCTTCCCGGACACTCTGTTAACGCCTCCCGTGGGCGCAGCGCCGCCTCTGTTTCTCCCGGAGCTGTGTGAACAGCTGAAAACGAGACGCCTGCCATCGTAGTAACGGAGGCTAGAGGAAAAGCTTAGAGAATTTTTGCCACGGTAACTTTCTGTAGTTCTCCTCCGGGGGCTCCTCCGCCTGCCTTTCCCCTCTGCCGCCACCTCCAGTCTCTCTGTGGCTAGAAGAGCGGCACCAACACAACCCTGCCTGGTGTGAACCACAGGAGAAAGGATGTTGGGGGCAAAATAAACAAGGGCGGCTTGCTACTTTTCTTGCGGGTCTCCTAACAGTTACTGTGGCTTCAGGCAGCCAAGACCTATAGTTGCCGCTGGAAGTGTTCCACCTGTTGGGTTGCAGCATTTAAAAGATTTTAAAGAGTATTTTATAGGACCCTGGCAGAGATCAAGGGACAACCTTAGGAAAGAAAATGCTTTGTCCATCCTAACAATAGCAATAGCACTATAGCAATAGCACTTAGACTTATATACCGCTTTACAGTGCTTTACAGCCCTCTCTAAGCGGTTCACAGAGTCAGCATATTGCCCCCAACAATCTGGGTCCTCATTTTACCCACCTCGGAAGGATGGAAGGCTGAGTCAACCTTGAGCTGGTGAGATTTGAACTGCTGAACTGCAGCTAGCAGTCAGCTGAAGTAGCCTGCAGTCCTGCACTCTAACCACTGCGCCACACAAAACAATCATTGTATTCTGCACCAATTCATCCAGGATTAAGTCCGTTCTAGCGATACCCATCTCTCTCTCTCCCTTTCCCTTTTATGAAAAAAATGATAGTGAATAATTGGTACCTGGGAATGTATGTGAACAATAAGGAGAGTCACTTTCATGCCAGGTAAATAGTTGAAAGCTTAAGGAGCGAGGACTTTTCTTTAACATCCTCTTCCTCCTCCCTTCTTCCTCTTATATGGTACAGGGATCATATGAAAATTTTTCCCAAACATAATGAATTTATGAATTTATGCCTTTCTGAATCCAGTGCAGCCAACCCATTAAAATCAAGATGCATGAAAGGCTGGCTTGGATGAATTTGTTCATTCTGATAACTGAACCTTTCAATCTCTTTTTTTGACTTAAATTGGCAACAAGAATAAAAAAAAACAATTGGCTAAGGGCATAATAAGAATTGTAAGACAGAAAATTAGCCTTACTTCCATTCAGAGGGGAATCAAGAATTTAGATATGCAGAAAAGTATTTTTTGGCTATCTGTATCTTTCCTTCTGTAAAGCTGACTTCAACTCGGAGAGAGCTGTGATTTAAATGGGGGAAGTAGCACACTAGAGGGAACTAAAATACTTTCCCCTATCCACTTCAGTCATGAAACTGTTTGGTTAAGGAAAAAGAAAGTGCAAGATATGAGTCATGGATCTTATTAATCAACTTTGATCTTGGGTCAAGCTAAATAAGTCAGCTGGCCTTGAGGAAAATATACAGATACCATTTCAGATGTAGCCTGTGTACTTTTGCCATAGGATCTGGCATATAATTACGTCTCTTCTGCCATGTCAATAATATTTATCTGGAACACAGGGACAAATTCTGGCCTTCAAAGAAAAATATGTCCATAAAAACTGTTTAAATGGTATAATACAGTTTGAATCCATCCTTTACATGGAAAGGCATTTGACCTGTGTGTGTCAAAGTACACAATGCAGTTGACTAGGACTTTGATCTTGCAGAGGCCAGCTTTACTGATCATGTCAAATTCCTTGGTGAGGTAATCAAGAATTGATTTATATTGTCCTTTGCTTTTTTTAAAATAAGGAGTTCTTATATTTGTTTTAGATACTAAATATGTGTTAATTGATTGTCTTGATGAGATCATTTTTTTCTATTGTCTAGTTGGAAGGGATAACAATTAAATTACAAAGCAGTATCACGAATTAAGGCAAATATATGTGTCCCAGGATTTATTTATTTATTTAGCGTAAGGCAAATACATGGACTTATAGTGGTTCAAATGTTAATGTCCAGTCCACCCAGCCATTCAAGGACAGGGTGTTCTATGTTGAAAAAATCAGACATTGGGCCGGTGTAAGCTCTTGATGGACATTCGGACACAAGGTGATGGATATTTTGTCGAGGAGCACCACAGTCACACTGATGGGTAGAGACAAGACCCCACTTAAACAATGAGTCCTGGCAGACACCATGTTGGGTACGGATCCTGTTCAGAGTTGACCAAAGCTGTCGAGGAAGGTCAAAACCTGGCACCTTTTGTGTGGGGTCATCTATGTAACTGCCTGTATCTGGGCGTTCAGCAACCCATTTGGCTTTCCACTGTGTGTTGATGTCAAAGTTGTTAGACAGCTGTTGAGCGAGTGCCAGAGAGGGCTTCCTGGATTTAAGCCTGCCAATTGATAGATGAGGAAGATCAGGGTGCACAGGAAGAAGTGGGTTTCTCAAAATTTGTTTATCCGTTGCCATGTATTTAGAGAGCCAGGAGTTCTACAAAGATGTTTGACTGCCAACTGTCGTTAACTGTCAATTCTTCAGTATAGTCTGGCTGCCAATTGTTGCTAGTCGTTTGGTTCACACTACCGTGCCATCCAGGGTGCACCATGAGGAGGCGAACTAGCATCACACCCCAGGATAATGTTGCTGGATCCAATCTGTGTCGGTCACCGGGACCAGAGGTTTAGTCGTCTGAGCTTTTGGACTCATGCTAGAGCCCATCCTCAGGGAATTTCTCTCTCACATGAGTCAGAAGACCTCTGGTCCCCGTGGTCGACACAGATTGGATCCTGCTACAAAGCTGTATGTTCATCACAAAAAATAGAATAGGATTCATCAGTTTCACATAGAGTTTTCAGAAAGTGATTGCTGGGTTGCTGTAAAATAGTGCTGGTATTTTTGTTCCTGATAAATGTATTCTCTCTTTTTATTTTAGACTCAGATGAAGCAGTCCATAGAATAAAATTTGGAAGTGTCCATTGTAAGCCATGAAATTTGGTTCCCTACTCAGAGCAGAATGTCCCGCTTCCATTTGAATATGTGCAGCGAAAGAGGCCCATAACTTTTCTGAATAATCTACTGCCACAAAGTTCTTTTTTCTAACGTTCAGTAGGAATCTGCCTTTCTTTAACTTAAATCCATCATTATGTTTCTGCACTGTGGAATAATGGAGGACAGGCCATGACCCATTGTGGATAAACCTAAGAACTCTTTCTGATCTTTTGTAGATGATTGTCTCCATCTATAGTACTGAATGTTGATCAGCAAAAATAATGAGAATAGGTTGATTTTTCTTCTCCACTCTCCCTCTGTCTCAAAAAGAAGGTACAATAGTTTCAGTGTTGAAATACAGCTATATTGACTGAGTGGCTATCTTATTTTTCAGTTAGCAACAAACCCTTGTAAAAATTCTAGAATTCTGATATGATGGATACAAATTCCAAACATTATATATGAATTACTTGCTCGTAGAAGACATACATTCCTTAAGCTAGCAAGAAAGATATTTTTCTCTCTCTTTGTTACCTATATTTTGTCTCAGTGGGCTTCCTCCATTGGATAAAATTGGGCTAAGCACCCTACAAAATTAGGCTGAGGACTACAGGTTGTTCTGTATTTCTGCTAGTAGTATTGTCTCAATCCAACAGAGGGCATTCCAACCTTAGATTTACACTGAACTCTCCAGCTTTAATCCTTAGATTAAATTTTCTGTTTTTATGGATCTTGAACATTATTTAATGTATCTCAGTGCAGGAAGCAGAAATAACCATATATTATGCTAATTTGGAAAACATAATTATATTTTTATTAAAAAAAACAAAACCTTTGACACAGCTATCACAAATTGTAGCCAATATCTTTTGAAAATGTCCTGAAACATTTGAGTTTTTATATCTTCCTGTTTGGGTAGTCATGCGAACTATGCTTATGGAGTGAAGAATTCTTCAAAGAGTGGAGTCTTTACAGCTCATTTTAAGCTTCTTTTCTGTGCTGTTCTTTCAGTTTCATTCATAGTTCCCTCAAGAGTCAAAAGGCTTTCATTTTGATGATAATGCCTACACTGTTCCTCTGGAATTAAAAAGTCTCCATCAATAGACTCCTTTGTATCTTCAGTGGAAAATGTGCCAGAAAGTCTCTAAGTCAGACAGATACTTTATGAAATCTCCATCATCTTATCTGATTAATAATTTACCGTAGTTAGTTTGGATAGTTTCATAACAAAATATCACTTGGTTGAATAGTCATATTCAAGTGAGCGATTAACAGTCTGATCCACTTCATTCTAAGATAGAAGTTAATTCTACCATATTCAGTAAATACCGGTATTTGTTCCCAAATAAGTTTGTATAAGACTGAAACTGAGAAAATAGAGTGTTCAAGATGAGGCCTTTATTGCCCATTAAATCTGCCTTAATCTCAGGTTGGAGGTGCTGATCCAGACATCATTTTCTGTCGGACCTGTACTTTCTCACTTCTATATTTCATCTTATAAGCAGGAATTCATTATGGTAGGAAAGAAGTAACAGACCATTTTTTTAAACTTACACTGCTAGGTGTCCTTTTTAAGAAGCATACCTTTTTCATATGAGGTATTTACATGAAGCTGAAAAAAATTATATGTTTCTTACCCATAGAAGAATCTATGATTATTGTGTTTTTATTTTATTTAAAAACCTTCTTTTTGCATTTGTATATTAAACATTTACTCCGGACCTTAAGCAGCCAACAGCAAAAAATCAGAACCCTTTAAAATATTCTTAGAATTTAAAATGAAAAAGTGAAATCTAGAAAGAGCAGCATATTATAATTAGAATAAAATATGTAAGATATTCAAAAGCAGATTAAAAACCTACATGTGAAAAATTAAATGCATTATAAAAAGAAAAAGCTTTACTGGGGGTTTTGGTTTAGTCATTTATGATAAAATGACCCAGGCAAAATGTGAATATTCTCTCCAGAAGAAGGCTGTAAAATTATCTCTGCTGATTTCAAAGTTCATCTTATCAACCTAGATGGACCACTTTTTGGGGAAGCTGACTTCTCAGTTTCTCACTTGATATTACTGCTGCCAGTGGTGAAATCCAATTTTTTTTACTACCGGTTCTGTGGGCATGGCTTGGTGGGCGTGGTGTGCTTGTTGGGCGTGGCTTGTTGGGCGTGGCAGGGGAAGGATACTGCAAAATATCCATTCCCACCCCACTCTGGGGCCAGGAGTGGTATTTGCCAGTTCTCCGAACTATTCAAAATTTCCGCTACCGGTTCTCCAGAACCTGTCAGAACCTGCTGGATTTCACCCCTGACTGCTGCGTTCTGAAATGAGCTTTCTTGATTTGTGATTTGCCAGATCCTTCTCTGTATTAGCCTTATATGAAGTTGCGTGAGAAATTTGACCAATACTGATTTTTTTTTGGGGGGGGCTATATACGTAGGACTGCATTGATGGAGATGGAGAGAGTAGCTGAGTGGGAGTGGGGGGGGGCGGTAGCTGGGTGTTAGATAAAGCATAACTGGTTATCTGTGATCTGGCTCTTGATTGGCATGATGTGCAGGCTTGCCTTAAAGTATCTGATAGAAAGAACAGCTTTTGTTAATCTCTGTATAAACTGTGAACACAGATCATTAATACCTGCTATTTGCCAATAAACAACTGAAGCTAATACCATGGGACATCATAAGGGTAAGTAGAAAGAATTCACAAAATGTCTACATGGCTTAGGCAAAAAAAAAATCATTTTGTATGAATATTGTGTTGGTTTCTCTTTATTGCATAATTTCCAGACTTATGTGCAGAAGGCAAAGTATTTTATTTATAATTTATTTATTTATAAAATTTGTATGCCGCCCAACTCCCGAAGGACTCTTATTATTCATAGACACTTGAATAATTAATGTGAATAATGAATAATAGCATCACTTCCCTCTTACCTGGGTAGCTGAGAGATTTCATGGGAAAAGGCCTTATGGAGCAGAACTTAGATTCAAGCCTACTAATTAATCTGCTGAACTGGCTTTCAATGGTAGGTGTTGTTCAAAGGTGATGCCAAATGAATTTGTTGATATTGATCTTTCCATTATAAAGGTAGGCAAGACATGGAAAATGATCTGAAATGTTTGAAGGTGTAGCACGAGCTTTCATAAGGCTTCTGTTCTTGTGCTGCACTTTTTGGAGTAACTGCATACGAACAGGCTCAAAAGAGAGGATTGCAAACAAGCCACCACAAACAACTGCTGCTATCTTTTGTGTGCAAGGAAAAACAAATAATTAGCTGTTGCTTTATCACTTGTCCTTTAAATAAACAATTAGCTGTTGCACATGAAACTCAAGTGAAAAGGGTGGGACAGGAACAAGAGGTAAAAGATTTAGGAACCATAACTGGCAATGATAAAGTTAAAGAGCCGAGGTGGCGCAGTGGTTAGAGTGCAGTACTGCAGGCTACTTCAGCTGACTGCTAGCTGCAGTTCGGTGGTTCAAATCTCACCGGCTCAAGGTTGACTCAACCTTCCATTCTTCCGAGGTGGGTAAAATGAGGACCCAGATTGTTGGAGGCAATATGCTGACTCTGTGAACCGCTTAGAGAGAGCTGTAAAGCACTGTAAAGTGGTATATAAGTCTAAGTGCTATTGCTATTGCTAAATTCAGTACTCTTGGCGGGGATTATATTTTGAGCTGAATAAACTTTGAAAGGGCAGTGAGGTTAATGTTGCTTATCTACTCCTCTTACAAGTAATGAACTGATCCCTTCTATGTCTTTCTTGTCCAGATGTCCAAATCTACAGTATAACCTTAGGGAACCCATATTCTCATTTAATAATTTATATGTTTCTATGATCATTCTGTAACTTGCTACTTTCTTTAACTTGCTACTATCAAAAAATTGTTTAAACATAAACAAACAAAATAAATAAATAAATTAGATGCTAGCTTGCAACTAAAACATCAGCTCTGAAAAGCTTTTGGCTATGCAGAGAATATAATGGCAAAATCTCCTGCATTGTCTCCATTTTCCTTGCTGTCATGACAGATGTATCCTCTGAGACAAAAAGGTTATTGCGATGTTCACATAGATTTCTGTTTGATTCTTTTTCTAAGTCTGAAAGATACCTGAATAAGTAAGTTCCAGTCTCACACAGCACTGGATTTATAGGTAGATTTAATAAAGATTGAATCTAAGGCTAGAACAAGGATAGTTACTTTTGGGCTACAATTGAATTTTTTGATTTTGGTGCATCCCTTGGAAGCATCCTGGAAACAAAGTAGAGCAAAACTTGCTGCAGAGTGGCCTTTCTCTTCCAAGGCTTATAGGAATGGCTAACAAGCATGGGAGATGCTGCAGCAGAAGCTTATTGATATCACGGAGCAGGAATATTGAGATAGACTACCTCAAATGCTATACTCAGAATTTGATTACATAATCTGCAGATAATGTATTTTACCTTATCTCTCCCTAAGTTTTGAAAATGTTTACCCTGTCATGTTTTAATATCCTCCCTTCAGTGGTTCTCCCTCCACTCCACTCAAGGAAGAAGTAACTTACATGGATCATGTATGATTGAAGCATTGGCCTATTTCTTTCTGTACTGCCTCTTTTATAGGAAAATTGGTACAGCCATTATTGAGGTCTTAAAACAAAAGTATCAGATGTTCTAGATGATTTATATGTAAGCTGTTTCCTTGAAGATAAAGGCTGAAATAATGTGGAGAGTCACAATTTTATTTGGGTAGCCAGCCTGTCATCACGGTGTTTCAGGGAAGAGTAGAAACAATGTGAAGATATAAAGGGGTTGCTACTATTCCATATTATTGTATTTTGCACTGATTTTATGTAAAATCTCTTATATTTTTATTATAATTTTGATACAGGCCTGAGATGGTAAGAAAGATTATCAAGCGTGGCCAAAAATTTGCTGCCCTTTTACATTTTTGGGTTGATTGAGAAATATTCTTAGTGCATATTAAAAGTAGGAATTACAGATACATAATGTATTAATTGTGCTTCTTGATATCAAGTGTAAAGACACTTGTAGTCTACACAAGGACATTAGGGAGATAAAAGTGAAAGAGGATGGAAATGGAGGTGAAGGTAACAATGGGGAAAATATTGAGTATTTAGCTATATTAAAATGTTGAGTTTGATCAAATTTTATGGAAATAGTGGATTTGGGATAAGGATATAAGGATATGGTCTCTTGGAGAAATTCTAGAAGTTCTAGGCATAAGACCCAGCAAAAATAATGTTTTGTAACTGATTGTCTTAAGTAGCTGATACGCTAGTATAGAAATATTTTGTGCACTTGCACTACTTAATAAGAAAAAAAAAGTTTTGATATATGTGAAGTAGCTATGAAAAATGATGAAGAAACTCATTAAAGTTGATAGGGAAGCAACTCACAAATCAAATTCCATTTTTGATTCAAAGCAAAAGATAAAAGCAGTATGGAATCAGTTTGATCTTGTGCAAGTCATGAAACATATAAAATTTAAATTTTATTATGCAGAAATATTTTGATAGAAAATCAAAGCTTGAAGGCTGACAAAAGATGAGAGAGAAGACCACAATAGTCAAAACGAGGTATGATAAAGATGTGGACTTTTTGCGCTCCATTGTGACAGGTGTCTTTGATATAAGGCAACAGTACAAACAAGACCAAGGCCTGTAATTCTAGGCAAAGTCAGGTCCTGGACAGAAAATTCATTTAATGCTCAATAGATAAAATCCAAGGTTTAGCGATCTTACCTTGAGAAAAACAGTTGTCTCAATATTATTTGAGTTTTCTATTTCAAGTTAAATAGGTAAGATAAAAGCTTTACTCCTTAAATTTTACCAGTTAACAGGCTGGTGCTGTATGCAATTGTTGGCTCCTCTTGGACAGAGATGATTAAAATTGTGAAATTATTGGGTGGGGTGAAGTTCTCAACTCTTTTCCAAACCTTTGATTCCAAGGCAAAGTTAACAAAGTTTGGTAGCAGAGGCACCTCCATGACGAACTCATATGCATGCAATTTGCAAAGGACTACAGAAGAAGAATGTTTCCTTTGTCAGAGGTGCTGTTGTGTAAGAATGGTAATTTATCTGCTGAGTATCTTCCGAAGGTATAAAGAGAAGGGAATTTGTCTTTGTAATGGAGAAGAGAAAATGAATAATGAACATCCACAACAGAAAACCTAGAAAAAGAGTTATTTTTGAAGAAATTAGTTCAAGGGGAGTTTTCTCAAGAAACAAACTGCTTGGCAAGCTATTTTTGAAATTTTCTCAGATTTACAAAAATTGCATGAGGGTGTCACCCATGTCACTTTTATGAGGTAATTTTTTGGAAGTAGGTTAGACCAGTAATGGGTTGCAAATTCCGTCGCAACCGGTTTGTGCGCGCGCTTGCGTGCGCGCGTGATGCTTCTGCGCATGCACAGAAGCGTCTGTGGAGGATGGGCGGAGCCTCCCGCCACTACCAGTTCGTGGATCCGGGCCGTACAGGTAGCAACCCACTGCTGGGTTAGATGGTTAGTAATTATTGGCCAGGAACTAGTTTGTCAAGGACAGTTGAAGTATTGTCCAAGTTGTTCATAATCCTTATTCTTACACAATAAATTAAAATAATCTATTATATTAATATAATGGTTATTCTCAAGGTCACTTCATTTTATAATTGCTTATTTCTTTTATGTAGAGCAGCAGGGTTCAACTCAGGATCGTGCATTAAATGGAAAGTTGGCTTTGTATTAATTAAATTTGGATTTAATTTTAAGCCAAATTACTTCTCAGGAAGGTATAATACAACCAATAGATAACCATATAATTTTATACATGAACATTCTGGAATAGTTTTCTGTGCTGCAAAACATTCTAAAATTATTTTCTCATGATAAAAAGGAGGAGGAGGTGGTGATGGTTAACACCCTGGGAGAACCAAAGTTTTGGATACGATTTAGGATTTGGATTTTAATTAAACTGAACCGCCAAATGTAGTAATATTTGACATATTGTCCTTGGTGAATGTGCTTGTGCTTGTTGCTGTGCTTGTCTTTTTCTCATTATGTGCAATCATATTGAGTTGCTAAGAGAAAATTACTTTCTATTTTGGTAAACTGAATTGTGGTTCCAAATGGACTGTATGTCAGATACTTAATTTGCAATATATTCCCTGGTGAAATTAAAAATTCAGATGGTTGAACTGAAGCCTGCTTCTTAAATTGATTGTTGTCAGTTTGTTAACATACTGCCCATTATCTGACTGGTAAGCCTTCTACTAAAGTTCTTACCAGGGATTTTGACCACAGTGTATCTGTATGTGTATTGTGTGTGCATTTTTATATATGTGTATATGTGTAGGGTATTTGGAATGTTTTGTCACTTATCAGATAGAGCGAGATAAGTGCAGATTCTTAAATGACCCAACATAATGGGGAGCCATACAAGCAATCATGTTCCAAATTTTCTTTATTAGTCCATTTTAAGCTCTGTCAATACAATTTGTTCAGGTGTAGAGATGCTTGAGAGATTTTGAATTTGAATATCAAAACTCTCTGAAATAAGAGACTCCAATGGGTGAAAAACAGGAGCTATGTATAAAATAGGAAGATGAACTCTTAAATTATTTTATATCAAGGTAGACTTGGGAGTCAAAGCAGGACACAGCAAAGGTTGGAGTATCACTATCTGCCAGTAAAATCAAAGCCAAAAGCTATTCAAGGTTCTTCTTTCATTAACCAGAATTTAAAAACATCTAATTTGTCAGGGAAATTATCTGGGGTTTCTGTATAGGGAATTGGGGATTCCCAGTGCAGTTTCTGATTTGCCCCAAGCAATCTTAAAGCATCAGTGTTCCAACCATATTTTAATAACCCATGAAAAAGTCCAAACCATTGATATGAACATCTGCAGTTTACTATGTTTGCTACCATTAAGCTGGGTTGACTCTGACAAAATTTTGATAAATGCTTCCCATCTTGATTTATCATGCCATTCCAGTAATCCTTTTGATCGTGTCTTACCTTTGCCAAGCATAATCATTTTTCTAATCCATCGCCTGTTTCAACTATCATATGCCCAAAGGGTGTTTCTACTTGTTGATCATTGCCACAAGGGATCAGTCAGCCTTTATTTGATCCAAGGTAGATTTATTGATATTCTCACAATCTATCATAGTCTTAGCTTAATAATCAAAGGCATCAAAGGCATGGCTTAATTCAGAGGCATCTGATTTTCTCTCAGTATTTCTCATGGTCCAGATTTCACAAAAATCCTTTGGCACACTGGAAAGACCATTTCATTAACTATTCTGATTTTTCTTATAGTTGAAATGTATTTAACCTTCACAGTTTGCCTACGTTTGTCACAACAATTTTTCTAGTGGAACTTTCGTTCTGTTTCTATGGCACATTTTGTTTTTATTCTTCAATCAAAGGAAAGTATCTACAACCTTTGCTTTTTCACTATCAGCTATAAATTCACAAAGCAAGAAATTTGATATTATCATTGTTTTCTTAGTGTTTAACATGAACCCAGATGTTTCACTTACCATTTTTATTTTAACAACTGGCCTTTCTTTACTCTTGGCTAACAAAATAGCACCATCTGCATAACTCAAATCATTCCTGATTTCAGTCTCCAATTTTAATTCCCAACTATATTCTTTTCCCATTCCTTGCCATACCTATAACGTACTAGCTATAATACTGCACATGAAGTAGTCGTGAGAAATTTTATTTCCTTCTCAGTTCTGAACCACTCTTTTCTATGAATGTAATTCTTATAGTGGATTTTTTTTTATCATTATAAAGACTCCTCAGAAAAATAATTAGTTGTTTTGGCATATGAAGTAACTTTAACATATTCCACATTCTGGCATGATGTACAGTCAAACTGTAGGTTTTGACATTCCTGGGAAGTGTTGTCATCAGATTTATGAGGGAGACATAATTGAGTGGTACTTGTGTATGAAAATCAGGATCATTGCAGTTCTCACTCCTACTTTGCTTGGGCAAGATGAATCTGTCCTTCTACGCAAAGTCTACAGAAAGCTGAATTGTTGTCAGAACTTGTTCCCGCTGTCTTGATTGTCCAAGCAAAGTGCATAGCAAATTCTAACTAGCCTTCAGCTTTGAGTGTGGAAGTCTCATGGCATAAACATCCACAACTGCAACCTGTGCATCAGAGGTGGGTTCCTCCCGGTTCGGACCGGTTCTCCCGAACCGGTAGCGACCCGCCGGTGACATCACGATGACGTCACCGATCCGGTTCAGTCGGTGCTGGTTCATGGGTGCTGCCATCTTTTTTTTGAATTTTGTTTGAATTTTTGTTTTTGAATTTTTTTAATTTTTTTTTCTTCTGCACATGCGCAGAGGCCGAGTTTCTGGCACTGCGCATGCATCGCCATCTTGTTTTTGACGTTTTGTATTTTTTTTATTTATTTTTTATTTTTTTGGACTGCGCATGCACGCACCCACGAGGCGCGGCCATGCGGTGCGGGAGGAAGTGAACCGGCAGTGAGGTAAGTTAGAACCCACCCCTGCTGTGCATGTTATTGATGAGCAAACACCAACCTATTCCTTATACCCTATAAATTATTAGGGAGGTAAGGAAGAGATATTGTATCTGATGCTCTGGAAAGGGTACTGTGGGCCAAGGCAGGTTGCAAAATCTTGCATTTTATTCTGAGAACTAGAACACTATTTAGAAAAACTCCACTTAATGTATGTTGTAATATGTGAAGCTGGTATAATTTGGAAATGCATTTCAAATTTCCAGTTGTTCACAGATGTAAACGAAATTGTTTCTTTCTTGTGATAAATGGGTCTGGCAGAGCCCTGTATCCATTGCCCGTGTCTCTGATGCTACTCCTTTTTTAAAATTATTATGAATCTTTTATCTCCATGTATTTGGAAGAACATGAGGATTCTAGCATTAAAAATGTAGACTACACAAGAATGAAAATGGCCCATTCTTTTTAATTGGGCTCTAGATAAGAGTTACTTCAAACATAAACATTTAATTAATAGTTCACCTTTCCTACATGGTGCTCAATGTAACTTATATAGCCTTCCCAAGTGTTTATCCATCTAAGTACGAATCAGTCCAATTCTGTCACATCATGTGTCTTCAGACTCTGGTCTGCATTCCTGCTGTTGCACAAACCAATAGGATTGGGCGAATCAATCAACACAGAACATCTGACAACTCTGTGCTTGTTTCCAAAGATGTCAATATTTAATGTTGTGCTTAAATTCCATGGAAACAGGGGAACAAACTGGGAAGAATTGATTAGAGGATGAATGTATTTCAATGTTTTATGCCAGTTCCTGGTATAGATGCTGTTTCTCACTAAAGTCTTGAGTTCTGTTAAGTATTTAGAGGTCAGCACAATAAAATGAGCCTACAATTAAAACCCAAACATTCAATTGGCTTGCTTACACTAAAGCTAATTACAGCAGATGGTATCTTCTGGGAATAGGAAACTTACAGAAGGAGCTTTCCTCTAGTTACAGTAGCGTGAATAACATGAAGCCACTTACCAGCTGGTGTTTCTCCTGCTTCCAATATATCCAGTATCATTTTTTTCTGAATCTGCATGTTGCTATTATAGCAGCCATTAAGACATGGTTCAAGGGAACCTAAATTAAAGGAACAAGAAATTTTTCAAGCTAGAATAAAGGAATGAATACTTATATTTTACAGACCTGGAGGAAAATACTGCTGCAATTGTTTAATTTCTTTTTGATGTGTGTGATCTTAAAAGACAAGACTGAACTTGTGTAACACCGGTCTTTGGAACAGCATCTGTGTATTGACTCATAGCAAGCCTGCATTTGAATTTATCGAATGCACAAATTCATCCATTCATTTGCTGACTTCATTCTATAGGCTTGACTCTGAAGCTCTCTTAATGGGAATTTTAGTTCAATTGACTGGAGTTTATATTTGAGAATAGATAGTATCCAGCAAGCTATCTCTTAATGAAGTCAAGCGGCAGGAGATGTTTCTATAGCACCAAGTGTTTGAAAAATCAGGAAAGACTGATTTGAGGATTTATGCAAAGTGGAGAAAAAGATACTTGAAAAAAAAATTAGATACGTGACAATATTTTTCCTTTTTCTATCACAGCCACAGCAGGACAGTGGAGATGACTCAGCTTTGTCAGATGTTCACTGTTTGCTTCTTCGAGTCATTTTATCTGAGTTACATGACAAAGAATATTGTCCAAATGATAGGAACTGTAGAAGTTCTTGCAGTTGGTGGAATGGCCTGGTGAATCTCTAACTGGGGTGACTAAGAAGGATGAATTGAGATGATGGAAGAATCACAGATGGTTGGATGTTTATGCCTACAATTGGTATGTCTGAAATTGAAGGCATTTGGGTCTACCTGGAACCCAACTGGATAAAAGCTTAAGGCTGTTAAAAAGATCTTTACCAGATTAAATCATCTTTGTGGACCCTTGGAGAGAGACTTGCATTTACAACACATGTTGAGATTCCATGATAAGGCAGATTTGTGTTCGTACATTCAGAAGGTTTGGAAAAGCCCTAAAATGATGGTAAAGAGGCACATGAAGTTTTGGGTAGAAATAGATTTATCTGGTCTTTGTAGATAATTGGGGCAGGTCTTCAAATTTGCCTTTACAATCAAAGAAGGAAACTTGAATCATCTCCATTTATTGTAATGGTCAAAGCTTTGTGGGTTACAGTCCACTTCTAAGGTTTCTATCAGGCATGTTAGTGTATGTGTGGATTATTAAACTACAACACATTAATATAACATAGCTTATTATAATGCTATACCCTTGCTTCAAAATGTATTTCAGTAGTAAGGAATGTTTATGTGTATGAGCCAAAATCTTTTTATCTTACATCTCACTGATGCTAATTCCACACTTTACATATAGCAAAAGAGATCATGTTGGAAGGGACCTTTACTATCAAAAAGTGTCAGTCAGATCATTACAGAGTGCTTCCTATCAATCTTTTTAAAACCATTATTTCAAATCTTTATTTTGCACAATAGTTTCTCTTAAAGGCAGCACACGGTCAAGATAAAATTGTCATTCATACTATTTGGAATTAGTTTCATTGGTTCTTTGTCTAAATTGCCTAAAGTTTATTTCCTGTGTGTGACAAAAAGCAGCAAAAAATATGTGTACATCTGCTACGTTTGATAATGATACAAATTAATTATGGACAGAAATCTGAACAATTAAAAATTCTGGGAAAAACATGGCACAATCCATTAGAACAAGGCTTTTCCAGGCTGACAATTAACTCTGGTCTTTAAGTGATATGCTGGGGGTCAAATCTCCAAAGTAGTGGGTAACATCTGAACAAGTACTACCTTTTACTTGGCTTTAAATACAACTAAAAATAAAAATAAATTATTATCACCAAGCCCTGTTTTTAAGTAATCTCTTCCCATCACATTAAAAATTACATTTTATTAATTAGTAATTTTGAAGTAGCTATCACCTCGGGAGCCCTGCTTTTTGTAAACAGAATATGACAAGATATAAATCTGTGCAGTATTGTGATTTTTTTTTTCAAATTAGGTTCCAAAATGCCCTCTTATGTGGAAAAATACATTTGTGATCATTTTCCCACTTTGTTTATTTTAGAGATTCAAGATTTTTAATTACCTGTGGATTCTTAAGAGAAGGTGGAAAAGGAACCAGGGTCCTACAAGACATAGAATTTCACCCTCCATCTGTCAGTGAACCAAACTGTCTGAGCAATACAGATAGCACCCAATCAAGCATTTAAGTCCTGTTCTTTGAAGATACCATGTGAACCTGTTTTGGGATTATTCTATTTCTGGTGTGCTGTTTAGACCTCCTGCTGCCACAAATACAACAGAATGTCTCAGACCCATGCAACCGTCTTGTCAGATTCTCCTGCGATTAACAACCACAAAGGAGATGTCTCACCTACACGAAGCTTATCTGCATGGTCGGGCAAGTTGCTAGATGCAGTGGAGAAGACTTCTGAGGGTGTTAGTTCACAAAAGAAAGAAAGATTATGTGCTCAGCATCAGGAGAAAGGGATCAACACCCAGGAGCCTGAAAACAAAGAAACTTCCAATGGTCCTTCCAGTCTTCAGGATTCCTTTCACTCACATTTTAGTTTCATCCAGCTCTCACTAAATTTAGCCTCTGAAGCTGCTGCAGGTGAATCAGGAAGTAGGGAATCTGAAGAAATTGTGCAATTAGGTGGAATAGAGAAAACAGAAAATATTAATTTTCATCTATCTGGAGAAGTCCAAAGAATTTCACGAACGGAACTGTGGGCTTCACGTAACTCCTTGTGCAATGAAGTTGGTACCTGTCCCTCGGAAGCTGCAGAAGATGACATTTTGCAGGACTGTGGGAGGCTCTCACCTTTCCACTCAAATAATGCATTCTCCCATGGATTCTTTAGAAGCAACATCTGCTGATTCTTCGGTGACTTTAGGCTATGAGAGTTGTGGCGTTGCTAGTGACCACAGTTGGGATTTTCTGATGAAGGAGTATGAACCAGTACTACAGGAATGTTTGTTGGGCAATCGTTGTTTAGTAAAGGTTTGTATTCTTTGTGCCCATTTTGTGTGATAGAGTTTTAAGCAAGTATATACATTCAATATAAAGCAATGCAATAACTGTTGTAATGCTTATTTTGGGGAACGTTTCTACTGAGAATTTGAGAAGGTGCCTATGAAGATATTGTTGGATGGTTATGATTAGTAAGCAAAATAAGTTGCAGAAGTACAGAATTGCATCGTTGGAAGGGACCTTGTAGGTCTTCTGCTCAAGCAGGAGTCCATATACCATTCTGGAAAAATGGCTGTCCAGTCTCCTCTTAAAAACCTCTAGTAATGGAGCACCCAAAAGTTCTCGAATGCCTCCTTGGCTTCCAAATATCTTGAGCCTTTCTACTCTCTTTCTGCCAAAAGTTTACAATATTTGCTGCCCTTCAATCTCATTTTAGTTTTCTCCCACTCTCCTTGCTACATATTTTTCTCCATGGCTCTCACCTTACCCAATCTTTCAGAATACTACCAGTGCTGCTGGTGAGCCTTACCTAAATGGAATTAATTAATTTTTAACTTAAGATTTCCTGGTTGAAGCCTGCAAATCTCAAGATGAGTAAAATAAGCAATCTGCCATGCGTTTGATTTTTTCCAATTTGGGAATCATGGGAAACTAATCTGATTTTCACATCTTCATATAAATATATTCTGTCATTATATCTTTATGTCTACTCTGGGTGCTCTTGAATTATGTATGATGATTGTGCAATGTGGGGTGACAGAAGTGTCTTCATAAATGGGTGGGCCAAGTGGATTGTTGTGATCATATATACAATGCTTAGGTCACAATTTTTCAAAGCAGCATAGAGGAATATTGCTTATGATCTTTTAATTGATACAGATAAAATCCTTGATGAGGAAACTTCAGAAGCTTCAGGAGAAAGCAGTAGCTGAGGATGACTATGAGAAAGGTATGTTTCTGACAACCAGTTGCTGCTATAAGTTGTGGATGGGCAAAACCCAGAATTCACCTCATGGCTCAGGCTGGCTCACAATAATTTTTTTATTTGCCCAACAGTTACTCAAGGTAGGTTTAAGAAGAAAATGGCTTGTCAGTTCCACTGTCATCTCAATCTAAATTTTCTGTGCCTCAGATCCTTAGCATGTGAAAAAACATTTTTTTAATCACATCATAATTATTCCATTTTACATATGCATATATGTAGTGAACTCAAATTAATTAACCCTTGTTTTGGAATTAAGAGCTAGTAAGAGGCAGTATAGATGGGAGGCCTTTTACTTGCCCATGATTTCTGTGGTGCAAATTACTCTCTTCCTATAGGTCCTTTTTTATTTTAGGGAAGTGTGCCTAGGTTCTGCATGTGCTAATCACAATATGTCAGCTGAAGGTACTGCCTAAAAGGAACATCTGCACTTTAAAGTGGGACGATCTGGCAGTGGGAAGGACATGGGGAAAGGCTGATATCCATTCCTGCCCTCAAAAAATAGTTGCTGTGCTGTTCTAGCAATGGAACAATCTGGCAGAGTGAATAAGCTGTAAGTCTCATTCAAACCTAAAGGCTACTGGTATCAGAACCATAGTCTGTGTACTTGCAAACCTATAAAGGGATACATGGAGTAACGTAGATTCTGACTACTTTCCAAAACTACTTATAACCAGATAAATGAATGGGAAACTAAAAATGGTAGATTTCTTTTCCTCTTCTCAGCTATTCCTATTTCTAGATCTTAATCCATGTCTATTTGTGCCAGCAGGAAACAGTTGTGTTCGCATGATCCTTGGGAGGATGTTGAGTTTTTCTATTTTTCAATGGCAGTCATTTTCATTAAGGAATCTCATTTCTATTTGTAGTGAAAATTCATGTAAAAAAGTGGTTCTATCTAATACAAGTACCTATTTGGAGCAGAATTATGTTTAATTTTCATAATTACCTTTGGTGCTTCATTTTTCCTGCATCTCCAAGACTAACAAATGTGTCAATATTCTGACATTAAATTTTTATGCATTGTTTTATTAGTAGTACCAATAAGTCATCAGTTTTTCCTAACCTTTTAACTCTTTAATCTACTTACTTCTTTTTCTTCCATTCTCCTAATGAATATTTGGGTATTCTGTATCAGATGAGCAGAATTCTCAAAACGTTTTATGAAATCCATACTGTTTGTTTTCAAGAGTAAGTGCTTTTTTTTTACAGAACAGAACAAAGAATTAAAATGTTATGTTCTTTTCCAAATTGTTTGAACTTTCTTAATTTTTTTGTTAAATGTTTTAACAAGTTTGTTTAAAATAGCAAAGTCACACTTAGAGGAAAAACTGTAAATAAATGTATGAATGGATCATTTACCATTGCACTCTTTTGTGCAAACTGCATCGACATAATTTTCCTCTTGCTTTTCTTGAAGAGCAATTTACCATATAAAATACAAAGCTAACTAATTCACTATATAAAATCAGTAAATAACCATGCTGCATTTAGAATTCTGTTGGATTTTTTTTTTATTTTTTTTTTACAAAATGAGCAGAAGCAAGCTCTTACACAGCTATTTTCCTTCTTTTGGTAAATATTCATTCCATTATCAGATTAAATGCTGCTTAATAGTCTTCTACCAGCATTTTCACATCTTAATAGTTTTCCATTTGTTCTCCATCTTAGGAACATTCTATGAAGAAGTTCACCTATTTGTTCTGATTTTACAATTTATGTAAAATTTGCAATTCATTCTTATTTTTTTCACATCAGAAACAACTACCGTACCTTCATCTTTGATAACATCCATGCTCCTTATTTTATCACAGCTTCTATCTAATATTTTTTTGCAAATCATTCACATTCGTAGCTAATAACATACTGTATACAAAATATGCGCACCTTGTCTTTAGTCAATGTGCCTCTACAACATCACCAGTGAAGCATTTCTTATAAATTTACTTATAAATACATCAAACAATGAAGGGAACATCACTTATTTTTGTTTTATTCTGTGTTCAGTGTTGAACACTGGCAACTGCCACAGCCATACCATTTTTCAACATTTCTATAGTTTTTATTACTTCCTTTTTTTCTTTTCTTCCTGAGCACTAACTTTAACAGCATTTATTCCTATTCCACACTTTAATATATCAGTATTACTTCCTACAAAATTTTAAAGTATTTCTTCCCCTATCCTCCCATTTCGGTTCCATACCAAATAATTCCCTTTTCTTCTTAGGACATAGTTACTTGCACTACCATTTTTGTAGTAACGGATCATGTATAGAATACATAAAAAGGATCTCTCATGGGTTTGTTAAAAAGCCTGGTTAGAGGTCTCTTAGCTTCGAGGCAATCTAAGTCAAACCAATTCTCTGTGTGAAAAATCTGATCTCTGGTCTTTGGGGCTGTGGCTGCTATAACAGCAGGCTGAAGGAGCTGGATTGCGTAAGAGTGATGGCTTGAAATTGGCTCCCCAGAGCAGGTGACAACTGAGCTGGATCAGATTTTAAAATGTTAGAAATCAGTTCTCCCAGTTTGGGGTGCCCATTTCATTGGATAGGGCAAAGGTCATCTTCCTCCATGACAATAGGGGTCAAATCAAGAAATATAATACATTAGGAACTTGAATAAATAAAACTCCTGGAAAGCGTTCACCACCAGCTATACTAGCTATAAAAATATTCTGAATAAAAGGTTCCCCCCCCCAAAAAAATTGTTATATAATCTATTAGGGAGGGATGAGAGCCAAACCAATAAGAAAATTCTGCTGGATAATCAGCAAGCATAGAAACATTTAGCAAGTTTAATTTCAGATTATTAAGGGTTTGGAGAAAACACAAACATCAGGGGTGGGTTCCGCCCGGTTCAGACCGGTTCGCCCGAACCAGTAGAGACCCGCTGGTGACGTCACGATGACATCACCGAACCGGATTGGGCGGTGCCGGTCCGTGGGCGCCGTCATCTTTTTTTTTTTCCAATATTTTTTTGAATTTTTTTCCCTTCTGAGCATGCGCAGAAGCCGAGTTTCGGCACTGTGCATGCGGTTGCCATCTTTTTTTCCGGCTTTGTTTTTTTGCCACACGGCGTGGGAGGAAGTGAACCAGCAACGAGGTAAGTTAGAACCCACCCCTGCTTCCAGGGTTCCCAGGTGCACCGTTTTGGCTCCCAGGGGCTGTAGGGAGGCTTGCTAGGCCAAAACGGGGCGTGGGGGTGTGTGGCGCCCCCCGTGCCCCTTTTGGCTCCCAGGAGCTGTAGGGAGGCTTGCTAGGCCCAAAATGGGATGTGGGGGGGGTGCGGCGCCCCCTGCACCCCTTTTGGCTCCCAGGAGCTGTAGGGAGGCTTGCTAGGCCCAAAATGGGGCATGGGGGGGTGTGCGGCGCCTCCTACGCCCCTTTTGGCTCCCAGGGGCTGTAGGGAGGCTTGCTAGGCCCAAAAAAGGGCGTGGGGGTGTGTGGCACCCCCCTGCACCCCTTTTGGCTCCCAGGGGCTGTAGGGAGGTTTGCTAGGCCCAAAATGGGGCGTGTGGGGGGGTGCGGCACCCCCTGCACCCCTTTTGGCTCCCAGGAGCTGTAGGGAGGCTTGCTAGGCCCAAAAATAAACCACACCCACAAAAATAAGCCACGCCCACAGAGTGGTAGTAAAATTTGGAACCCACCCCTGCTTACAATTTCATCATTTTTTATTTTTATCTCTATTCACTTTGCTGGTGCTCTTTGATTAGCCTTTTTCACCCATGTCCATTACATTTTGTTTTACTTCCATGAAAATTTGCTCTGTATTTTCTCTGTCTGTTTTAAGCTTAATATTTCTTGCTTTCCTCGACATACGGTACTCTTTGACATATTTTCTATCTATGCACATAATGCAGTATTTTACTTTCATCCTCAATTTTGGCAGCAATATATATATATTACAGTATATATTTCCTATATATAACATTTTTACTGATAAAGAAATAAAGGGAGACTAGTATAGATCTACTTCAAGCTATTTAGCTCTCATCAGCTAGCCATACCCTTCTGGGATTCGAACTTGGGCTGTTTTGCCTTGTCAGGCAGTTGCTTTACCATCTATAGTATAGATATATACTAGTCTCCCTTTATTTCTTTATCAGTAAAAATGTTATATATAGGAAAAATGGTTTGTCGTGAAAGCGACTGCCTGCATGGCCCCTGGAGTGGGGCCGAAAGGCGAAAGGAAGCAGTATGCTCCCTCCCATATTTGGGTATACCAGGTGATTCAACAAAACACACACACACACACACACACACACACACACACACACACACACACATGCACAACACACATATATTGCATATACTCTTTTAATTTACAATTTCATTCTTTTCATCCTTCCCTAACTGTCTGGTTTGGTTCTGCAACCCAACAAGACAGACACAAACTTACAAACTTCAGAG
>QLTV01001839.1:4567831-4578256 GCA_003457575.1 Thermophis baileyi
AAGGAAAGGACAGGAAAGGACAGGCAAGGAAGCAAAAGAACGAAGAAAGGAAGAAAACGTATGACCACAATTGAGCCTAACACTTCTGTTGCTAAGCAAGAGCATTGTTAAGTGAGTTTCACCACATTTTACAAGTTGGCCACGCCCACCCGGTCAGCTGACTACCAAGCACGCCCACCCGGTCACATGACCACCAAGCCACGCCCACCTGAAGCCACACCCACCTTACCTCAAGCCACACCCACAAAATAAGCCATGCCCACAAAATAAGCCATGCCCACAGAACCGGTAGGGAAAATTTTCACATTTCACCACTGGCAGGGATGTCAAACTCAAGGCCCGCGGACTGGATGCGGCCCGCGGGGTGCTTAGATTTGACCCGCGGGGCCGGTCTAGAAATAGCAAAGGACCGGCCCATGGAGCCTCTGCTAGCAAAAATGGGGCATGGGCGGGGTGCACGTGCCCCCCCACAACCGCTTTTGGCCTCCAGAGTGGTCCAGGAAGCCTTCCAGGCCCAAAATGGGGCCTCCGAAGTGCTCCAGGAGGCTGTCCAGGCCCAAAATGTGGCCTCCAGAGTGCTCCAGGAGGCCGTCCTTGACTCAGCAGGTTATAAAAGGGAGGCAAAGTAAAATATTTTACCTTTCAGGCTTGCAGGATTCTGCTACTAGCCTATGTCAATAATTTATAGTTCTAGTCTTCCTATGGAGTCAGTTTCTTGATCTGGTCTCTCTCTCATAAGGTGATCAAGTAGATCAAGTAAGTATTAAAATAAATAATAGAAATGTATGCTTCCCTTATAAAACCATGTCTGTGGAGGTGCAGTCCCATGTCACGCCCACCATGGCCACACCCACCATGGCCCACCCCCCCACCCGGCCCTCCAAGGTCAAACCCAATCCTGATGTGGCCCTCAATGAAATTGAGTTTGACACCCCTGTTGTAGAGCCTGATTGTTTGTCTTCTTCCTCACAAAGTGCACAGTGGCTTTTGGTACATTTCTTGATTTTACACATCTTACATTAATTTGATTCATTTTGTCCACTTCTTCATCATGTCATATTTGCCCCACTCCCAAAAATTTGTTAAGAATGCAGCAGCCCTTTCCTTAATATCATCACAAGGCTGTTCTTATTCCATTTCTTGGCTGTCTTAGTTTCCATTTATTTTTCCCTTTTTAATTGTTTCTGTTAGGACTCTGTCCAAACGGTTGGGTTGGTTAATATAAACAAGCCACAAATCAATGCTTAAATGTATATATGTAATATAGCTTTAAATGCATTGTTGCAGTCTGACTGGCAGTAACGGCCATAAGAGGGAGCTAGAGAACATGGTTAGTTCTCTCTCTTCTGCTGATCCATTGCTTAATTGACTTCGTGTCTGAGAGTAAGCTCTGTGTGTAGCGTAGCTATCTGTGATAGTATAGAATTGCTTGAAAGCTGAAATATTTGTTTGCTGATTAAGACAAAGAAAGGCTGGTAAGGAGACTGCTGTACTTCTAAACACTGACTGACTGAACGTGTATGATTCGGATTGTTATTTGGACTGTGCTATTTCTTTGAGTAAACTATATTTATACACCTTAATGTATCTGTTTATTGACTGAATCATTACTTATATCTACTGCAACATTACGGTTCACTGTGCAAGCCTTCAGGGCCCAGAGGTTACTCTGCACAATTCCTTAACAGAGACTCTAGATTCCCTCCCCCTCATGAGGATCATACTGGGCTACCTAGCCAAGGGGAAGATCTTCACTAAACTGGACTTGAGGGAAGCCTATTACCGAGTGAGGATTAAAGTGGGGGATGAGTGGAAAACCGCATTCACCTGCCCTCTGGGTTGCTACCAATTTCGGGTGATGACATTCAGCTGCAAGGGAGGTCCTCCATGAACACCGGTACAAAGGGGTGCTTGTATATCTAGATGACATTCTAATTTATACTGAGACCATGGAAGAGTACATAAGGCTAGTGAGAGCAGTACTTGAGAAGTTGCACAAAGCCCAGTTATACATGAAGCTATCTAAATGTGACTTCCACAACACCAAGAGAAGATAGAAAGCAGATGAGACAATCACAAGAAGAAGATAAAATGTCTTCTAATGTATATATAGTTAGAAAATGCTATTCTTGTGGGGCTAAGGGTCACATAGCTAGATTCTGTAAAAAGAATAAAAGACAGAATGTCAGCAATGTACAGAGATCATGTAAAAATGTTGATTGAATTGCCCCCTCTCCTATAAATAAATAATAAACAAACAAACAAACAAACAAACAAACAAACAAACAAAACAACTCTATAAATAACAATTTCTCTCTTTTAATTTATAATCCAGAATGGAAAAGCAACAAACAAAAGAGAGCCTCCCCCTGGCTTTTCTCTATAACCTTAACTCTTTGACCCCCTTCAGCTGTCTATAGCTTTACAGTCTATGGGGTTTTTTTTGCAAGTGTCCTTAACTTTTTGTTTAAAAAAGTCAACCAATCATTTCTGTTGGAAAATTTAAAAATTTCCCTTCCCAATGAAGGTATGTTTTATATCGTTAATTCAACGGCACTTTAAAGTAAGCAATTTCCCAAATTTGACTGATCCCTTTATCCATTTTAAATTTTCATACTTCAAAATCTTGGTAAGATTGGTAAAATCTTGTTTTCCTTTTAATTACTTTAAAATCCTTATAGGTTTTTTTTTTTTAAATTTCACTTTAATTACACCCTGGGCCAAAGGAACTCTCATCAGCCTTTCCAAGTAGACTAGACAGGAAACACAACCTTATTTTATTATAAGACTACATTACATTAGACTTGCAAGAGCAAGTCTGATAATACAAATCTTGCACCATCTCTTTTACAGGCTGAGATGTTAGGTTCCTTTCTGAGTCTCTTTCTTTACCTATTATGCAGTTGTGGGTTATAGTCTCTCTTATCTATTTGTTCCAGTGGTGGGTTGCTGCCGGTTCGGACCGGTTCTCCTGTACCGGTAGCGGAAATTTGCATCCGCTCGCCGAACCGGCAGTGATGGCCAGCTGTCCACGCCCCCGAACCGGTTCTCCGGTCGCCGTGGCTGGCAAAGAACCCTCTGCGCATGCGCAGAAGCATCTGCGCATGCGCAGAGGGTTATTTCCGCGTCGAGACATAGGCGCGTGTGCCCGCTTCGCTTGTGCGTGCGTGCAAAACACGCACTTCCATCGCGATGTGAACCAGTAGGGAAGGTAAGTAGAACCCACCCCTGGGTTGTTCCCTAGGCAGCATCTCTTCCCCACCCTCACCCCCCATCCCTGTTTCCCAATGTTATTCCCATATACCATTACACCAGCTGGTCTAGTTGTTCTTCTGTTCAGAAGGTCCCTGTATTTGTAACACAAAGTGTACATTGTAACATTGGTGTTTGGGTGAACCCAGGATCTTTTAGCAAGCTTCGCTGGGGCTGTGAGCTTTGTTTCTTCCGTGTCTCCCAGTGTTCATATCCGTGGATTGCCCGCAGATTCCCTATGAAGGTCTAGGACAATTCACCATGTCCAACCTGCCACGGGACAACTTGCTGCAGGACAAAAGTTACACAATATTGAAGAAATGGTGAAATAGAATCATTAAAGAAAGGATGCAAAAGGAGGGACAAAATAAAATGTGAATGACAATTTTTTAAATGACAGTTATTTTAAATAATTAAATAAAATTGTTGAATTGTCCCACAGCGAGTTGGTCCGGTGGTGAATTGGCCACAGCGAATTGTCCCCGTGGCGAGTTGGCCATGGCAAATTGGTACTGGTGAGTTGGCTGCAGCAAGTTGGCCATGATGAATTGTCTCATTCTGTCCCTATGAATCCCTGGGGTTTTCTTGCAAGGAGCTGCTTTCTGGAGCAGATATGGGCAATCTCTTGGCTTTTCCATATCCGGAGACGTTTTGATGAAACCCAGTCACCAGTTTCCACCTTAGCATCATCTCTGATCTTTGGAGACATGTCAGTCAGAGGTGGGTTCCTCCTGGTTCAGACTGGTTCGCCCGCTGGTGACGTCATGATGATGTCACGGAGCCGGTTCGGTCGGTGCCGGTCCGTGGACGCCGCCATCTTTTTTTTAAAAAAAAATTGAAAAAAAAAATTTTGAATTTTTTTTGGGGAATTTTTTTCAGTTTTTTTTCCTTCTGCGCATGCGCAGAAGCTGAGTTTCCGGCACTGTGCATGCATCGCCATTTTGTTTTTGGTTTTTTTGGGGGAGGGGAATTGTTTTTGATTTTTTTGCACTGCGCATGCACACGCACGCAAAGCGCCCACGCGCCCATGAGGCGCACCTACGCGGTGCGGGAGGAAGCTAATCAGTAGCGAGGTAAGTTAGAACCCACCCCTGATGTCAGTTCACCATTTTTCTCCACCTGGAAACCCTTTAAATATTGTATTTTAATCAGGGGAATGGCATCTTTTGTCCAACTCCTAAAGCAATTTACAACAGCCGACTGCTGAAGTACTATAAAATACATATACATGTTCAACCTTGGTCTGATTTTGTGTATTCAATAAATGAAGTATCATTGTGTGGATAGACAGTTTTGTCTACTAAGTTTTTTCGCTGCTAGATCTTTAAGAAATAATTGTTTATTTAGCATTTCTAACTCCATCCTGGCATTCTACAGATATATTGGACTATATGTTGAGTTTCTCATTACTATAGTCCAATACATTTGGAAGTCACCAGATTGGGGAAAATTGCAACAAACACCATTATGTATATTCATTAATATTTATGAATGCTGTAACAGGGAAAGGAATCTTCTCCTTGAAAAAAGTGATCAGAAAATATTAAGCCTTCCTTACCATGAAAAGATACAGATTCCAGGTACAAAATGGGATCAGCTGTTTGAGGAAAAGAAGTGGATACAGGTAAGCAGAATATGATGCACTTTGTGGAATAGTATTATGGAGATTGCATGCACAGATAAACAAATACACTCCTTAGCACATATTTGTTGTTATATGACAAAAATCTTGAGTAAACCCACCTGTTACTTGGAAAAAAAAAAAGGGAAGTTGGGACCATAAGAATTATACAAATCTTTTGAAAGATATGTGGATGTTCAAAGTTCAGTTTAGCAAACATGTTTTTATCTTACAGTATTATTTTTCAAATGTATTTATTAATCTTTCTCTATTTTTCTTTTTAAAAAGTCTCCCTAATAGCTTGATAGACAGAACCATGCAGTCAATATGGTAATCAGTATTTATTTATTTGCTTGCTTGTTTACTTATTAATCACATTTATATGGCCGCACAACTCACTGATGGTGACTCTGGGCAGCTTCCACCATTAAAATTCTGAAATATAAAAAAGCTATATAAGGGAAGGGGAAGGGGTGGAATATTGCTTGAGTCCTTTTTATTAACTTTGATCTAATGTGTTTGTTATTCATTAATTACTTGAACATTACTGGAAAAATTCTTACCAAAATAGTATTGTTACCACCGGCACAGTTTCTACTGCAGTGTTAACAGTTCTATTTTTCTGGAAAATAGGCAGTATTTTTAAAGTTTATTAACAGTACATTTAAGCTAGAAGAATTGACCTAAAATATAAGCTGATGTTTTAATAAATGAGCATATAGAAATACAGATGGCATTTTAGGATTTCTGTTCTTTCAAAAAGAAGAAACCACAAAAAACAAACAAACAAACATCACTGTACCAAAAAAGGGGAATATTTGTAGCTCAGGGTTGAAATGAAGGGTCCTTGATATTCTCTGAGTTTGGTTTTTTTCTTGCAGATGTTTCATTATTCAAACTAGGTAAGATCATCAGTGCTGATGGGAGTGGGGTTTATTCTCAATTTATACGGCAAGCCACTAGAATATAAATAGAGAGCAAACCCCTACTAGCACTGGTGATGTAACATCGTTTGGGGAAGAAAACAGCCAAGCTCAGAGAGCACCAAGGACCCCTCAAATATCAGTGTATCATCATGAGTCAAAGAATCCTACATTTTCTTCCTTTTCTGACATTAATACTGATTATCATCACTTAATTATTATCAGATGTTCAACTGTAGGATAGTTTTTTTTTACCTCATTTTATGAAAATAAGAGTTTATAGATGTATTTTCCATCTGAAGACTATTGAATTTCTGACATAATTCCTAGATTGATAGTACAGAGAATGAATGTGTTTGGGCTACAAGCTTGATTTTATACTCAAAATAGCAGACCTGACGTTGTTCTGATGACCTCTTTTATCTTCTTGACAGAGGTTGAAGCATTAGCTAGTCTGTTCTTTTCCTACTAAATCTTTCAGGCAGGGGAATAAATGAATATCTGAGGCTGCATACAGTAAGTGTAAATTGAATTTCTTCAGCCAATTCTTTGAATCAAGAAAAAAAGTGGTTCATCCTGAGATACTGAATATAACTGCAAAGTTAAATTAATTTTTAAGTTTTGGCTTGACATCAACAATATGCTTTTTCAAAGTAACTGCCTGTTGTTATTTTGAATTCGTGCCTTTATCTTGTAATTTATATAATAAATAAGATGCAGCTTGAAGGTTTTTAATGAAAAGATTGGACAACCATTTGTCTGAAATGGTACAGGGGGTTGGACTAGAAGACTTCCAAGGTTCCTTCCAATTTTGTTATTCTATTATTCTACACCGTGTGCACAATTATTAGGCGAGTATTTTGACCGTATCATCATTTTTATGCATATTTTCCACCTCCAAGCTGTATAAACTTGAATGCTTAGTGGTTATAAGCATATCAGGTGATGTGTTTTTGTGTAATGAGGGAGGGTGTGGCCTAAGGAGATCAACACCCTATTTCAAGGTGTGCATAATTATTAGCTTCTTTTCCTCAGGCAAAATAGGCCAAAAAAGAGATTTAACTGACTCTGAAAAGTCAAAAATTGTAAAAAGTCTTTCAGAGGGATGCAGCACTCTTGAAATTGCTAAGATATTGGGGCATGATCACAGAACCATCAAACGTTTTGTTGCAAATAGTCAACAGGGTCGCAAGAAACCTGTTGAGAAAAAAAGACACACATTAACTGCCAAAGATTTGCGAAGAATCAAATGTGAAGCTACCAGGAATCCAATATTTTCCAGTGCTGTCATATTCCAGAACATTTAGTGCTCAGAGTCATGGCCAAGGTAAGAAAGGCTGAAACCCAACCACCACTGAACAACGCACATAAGTTGAAACGGCAACACTAGGCCAAGAAATATCTGAAGACAGATTTTTCAAAGGTTTTATGGACTGATGAGATGAGAGTGACTCGATGGACCAGATGGATGGAGCCGTTGCTGGATCAATAATGGACACAGAGCTCCACTTCGACTCAGATGCCAGCAAGGTGGAGGTAGGGTACTGGTATGGGCTGGTATTATTAAAGATGAGCTAGTTGGACCTTTTCGGGTTGAAGATGGACTCAAAATCAACTCCCAAACCTACTGCCAGGTTTTAGAAGACACTTTCTTCAAGCTGTGGTACAGGAAAAAGTCTGCATCTTTCAAGAAGACCATGATTTTTATGCAGGACAATACTCCATCACATTCATCGAAGTACTCCACTGCGTGGCTAACCAGTAAAGGCCTTAAAGATGAAAGAATAATGACATGGCCCCCTTCCTCACCTGACCTACACCCTATTGAGAACTTGTGAGCCCTTCTTAAATGGGAGATTTGCGGTGAAAGAAAACAGTACACCTCTCTGAACAATGTCTGGGAGACTGTGGTGGCTGCTGCACAAAAAGTTGATCGTCAACAGATCAAGAAACTGACAGACTCCATGAATGGAAGGCTTATGACTGTTATTGAAGAGAAGGGTGGCTATATTGGTCTCTGATTGTTATTTTGAACTGTCAGAAATGTTTATTTGTAAAGTTTGAGTTGTTTGTTTATTATTCTCACTTTAACAGATGAAAATAAATGAGTGAGATGGGAAAATTTTCATTTTTCATTTAGTTGCATAATAATTCTGCACACTAATAGTTGCACAGATGCAAATAAACAAGTGAGATGGGCAAATTTTCGTTTTTCATTTAGTTGCATAATAATTCTGCACACTAATAGTTGCCCAATAATTGTGCACACATAGATATTCTCCTAAGAAAGCCAAAACCTCACTTTTACTTTCTTAAATATTCAGGTTTGAGATTTATTAACATTTTGGATTGACCGAGAGCACTGTAGTTGTTCAATAATAAAATTAATCCTCCAAAATACAACTTGCCTAATAATTGTGCACACAGTGTATTCTATAATTCTGTTATTCAGTCCTAAAAAATGTAGACCACACAGAAACTCTTATAAAAATTAGTGGATTTTGCATACATTAACCATACCCAGTGGTGTTAAACCAATCAGTAAATGTGAAACTTTGGTCTTTTAAATGTTGAATCATTTATGAACACCTTGGCTCAATGATGAATCTGGACATTTTAAAAGCATGATTTGATTATGGGATTTTTGTCTCAGTACATATTGCCCATCAGGTGAAGAGGGCTGATTTGATTGATTGGCCTGATCTATAAATGCTTTCCAGTTATACAGGACAACAATATGGTCATATAACTCAAGTATATGTGAAAAGGATTTGAGTTTGCCTTACATATTCTGTATTATTCATTGATCAGTTTTTTCCTTGATAAAGATATACAATAAATCAGAATAGAGCTGGAAGGGACCTTGGAGGTCTTCTAGTCCAACCCCCTGGTCAAACAGGAAACCCTATACCACTTCATATAGGTGGCTGTCCAGTCTTTTCTTAAAAACCTCCAGTGATGAAGCTACAAGGCAAGCTGTCCCACTGATTAATTGTCCTCACTGTTAACAAGCTTCTCCTTAGTTCTAGGTTGCTTCTCTCCTTGATTAGTTTCCATCGGTTATTTCTTGTCTTGCCTTCTGATGCTTTGGAAAATATGTTGACAGTATACAGTATATTCCATCTCCGTGCAGAAAGAAATTGAAGTTCTAAGAGCAAAGCTGGTTGTTCTGGAAGCTAAAGATCAACAGTTAAGGATAGAAATTCAAGAACAAGACTGTCATATTCAAGAGCAAGATTATGAACTGTCTACTTTGCTCAGCTGGGTGTCACTCAAAGAACTGCAGACAATTGGCAAAGCCTTGGCTGATATTTTGGTGGCCTCCCATAAAATTCCATGCAGGTTGGATTTTCCAGAATCTGTCAAAAGGTATTCATTTTGTGGATTATTGTTTTTTTTTAATGAAAATCTGCTTTATATCTTTGCCTCTTATTTTTCATTGTATTATTCTACATTTAATGAAGAAACATATATCAAGAAATATAGTCTTTAATTTTATATCCCAGTTCTTAGAAAATTGCTGTATGTATCAGAGTAATATTGACGTCATGTTTTATTTGGATTTGAGTTTCCTTTACTGATAGCCCCATGAAATCATTCATTTATTAGAATAATAGAATTCTAGAGTTAGAAGGGCCTGTTAGGCCAATGAACCAAATCCCCTGCTCAGTATTGTAACCCAGATTAAATTATCCCAGATAGATGTCTGTCTAGTCTTCTCTTGAACCCATGGAATGAAAACTTGCCCACCACCTTTCTGGGAAACTGTTTCTGTCATCAAACTGCTCTTGGTTAATGACTTCTCATTCAGTGAAAATTAAAACAAAGCTGAATGAGTGATACTTATGACTGGTCCTCAAAATTCCAGCCATCCCAGAAGGCCTGTGGTCACATCAGGGGTGAAATCCAGCAGGTTCTGACAGGTTCTGGAGAACCGGTAGCGGAAATTTTGAGTAGTTCGGAGATCCAGCAAAAACCACCTCTGGCTGGCCCCAGAGTGGGGTGGGAATGGAGATTTTGCAGTATCCTTCCCCTGGAGTGGGGTGAGAATGGAGATTTTGCAGTATCCTTCCCCTGCCACGCCCACCAAGCCACGCCCACCAAGCCACACCACGCCCACCAAGCCACGCCCACAGAACCGTTAGGAAAAAAAATTGTGTTAGATAGTGGGTAGAGATGACAGGAGACAGACTTCCAAGCAGTTCTTTATTCAGCTCTTGTGTCAGCAACCAGCAAAGAGCAGGCTGACAGGTTGCCCTTTTATAGGGATCTGTCAGACAGACCATCCAATAGCTTTTGATCTTTGTTGCTCNACCGTTAGGAAAAAAAATTGTGTTAGATAGTGGGTAGAGATGACAGGAGACAGACTTCCAAGCAGTTCTTTATTCAGCTCTTGTGTCAGCAACCAGCAAAGAGCAGTCTGACAGCTTGCCCTTTTATAGGGAGCTGTCAGACAGACCAGCCAATAGCGTTTGAGCTTTTTCCCGCTCAAACGCTGGACCTGGTTGGAACCATGCAACACAGTTTAGACAGTTAGAACATAACACCCCTCCCCTCCTGGATGGAGCTGTCCAGCATACGTAATCACGCAGGTAGGCGGGGCGGTTTGGAGCCCTACTAGACCGCAAT
>QLTV01001839.1:4583437-4607133 GCA_003457575.1 Thermophis baileyi
GCTTTTTTGGGGAGAGAGCGTGGACTGGGGGGGGTGGGGCTTTGGAAATAAAAGCACCGCAAGGGAGAAGGGGAAAGGCATGCTCTGGATTCCAGACTTCAAGCCCTCGTTCTCATTCTTCCCAATCCAATCCCTTCCCACTCCCAGATCCTTCTTCCCCCCTTCCCCCCCCTTGCTTCCTTTTGCTTGAAGCTCCTTTCAGGGTGGGAGGGAAAACCAAATAAAAACGGGAAGGAGGCAAGGACAGAAAATGGTGCATGGCTGCAAAACAGGAGAAGGGCATTTTTCAGCCGCTTTCTTGGACTGAAAAGTTGAGGGGACCCAAGCAGGGGTGGGTTCTAACTTACCTCGCTGCCGGTTCGGTTCCTCCCGTGTCGCGTGGGCGTGCCTCGGTGCGTGCATGCGCAGTGCCAAAAAAATCCAAAATAAATAATTAATAATAATTAAAAAAGCTGAAAACAAGATGGCAACCACATGCACAGTGCCGGAAACTCGGCTTCTGCACATGCTCAGAAGAAATAAAATAAAATAAAATAAAATAAAATTCAAAAAAATTCAAAAGAAAAAGAAAAAGAAAGCCGAAAACAAGATGGTGACCGTATGCACAGTGCTGGAAACTCGGCTTCTGCACATGCTCAGAAGAAAAATAATTCAAAAAAAAAATTCAAAAAAAGATGGCGGTGCCCACGGACCGGCACCGACCGAACCGGTTCCGTGACATCATTGTGACATCACCAGCGGGTCGCTACTGGTTTGGGCGAACTGGTCCGAACCGGCAGGAACCCACCCCTGCTATGGAGTATGAGATCACAAAGAGGCAGCCACCTGTATATCATCCCTCATCTGGCAGCAGTCACCCTAAGCCCCACCATGTTTGCATTGTACTCCAGCAGCCATTTATCTGACTGCTGGCCTGCTTGCGAACTGCCTGCTTGTGAATGGCTTTTCTTTCTTTTTCTTTTTTTTCAAATATTTTTTTATTAAATACACATAAAACACAAACACATACAAAACAAACAAACCAGTAGGGGTACAATTTCCCCATACTTACAATAAGCTTGCATCGGCTAATATTCACAGTTATAGCTTTTCCATTGACTTTATTTGCTGGAAGCCAGCAGGAAGTTACAAGGAGGTACTCACTTAACGATATTGATTCTTGCTTAATGATGACAATGGGAACTGCCAGGATTGCTGTCACTAAGCAATGCAGTCACTTGACCTCACATTTTATGACCTCATCACTTAGCAATAGAAATTCCAATTGCAATTATTGTTGTTAAGAGAAGACTACTTGCATTTTTAAAAAGTTTTTTTTTTTTAAGAAACATGCAATTAGAATCTGTTTTCCTATAGCATAAATCCATTATTCCATGTCTTTGGAATGAGAGTGCAATCTTAACATGGCTTCCTGCACTGTGCAATCTTCTTGTGGTTGAAAAGATTTGGTTTAATTTTGAAGTGGCCCATATATTATGTGTATAGAGGAAGGTATTGTTACTTCACTTTTCCCCCTAATTGTGCTGCACACACAAAGCTCCTGGTAAAACTGTCCAGAGTTACAGAATGAGCACAAAGAAATTCAATAAATAAATATTGTAGACTTAGAGACTTCGAATAGACTTCGAATAATTTTATTGTCACTTTAAATGTACACTAATCGGCATACATTAAAATGAAATTTTGTTGCCTACAGCTCTCAAAGGGTCACCACCTCCAGTTTACACTACATAAACATGTCAAAAATACAAATCAATCAATCAATCACATACCCACATATATTATATGACACAGAGAAACAACACAGTCTGGTTTGGATGTATAAGTGTACATGGCAAATCCCCCCAAATCTAGCGAGTTTACCAGATGGATGGCATAGGGAACAAAGCTGCTACAGAATCTGGTAGTCCTGCTAGAAACACCTGAAAATCTGAAAATGAAATTCTATTAGAGCCCTTCCCACAACCTCCTTTTTATTCCAATTTCATATATTGTATGTAGATTTGGTACCTGGAGTGTATGGAGATATGATGTTTGGCCCATCCAAACACTTTGAGTTATATTGTTTATGCCTTAGGTTTCATGTTTTGGAGGGTAATAAGCTCCAAACAAGAAAATAATGTTTTCTCCATACTGCTAGAGTGGCAGTGATACTTCTAATCCAAACATTGCTTGGTCATTTATATATTTGGAATGACATTTGGGACAGCTAGTTAGAGCTGTATTCGATTTTTGTAGCTTTCTTTTTCTGCAGGAGCTCTTTGGCAATTGTTTTCCTTGATAGCTTGCTGTCATCTCTCTCTTTGGTTTAATAGAGCTTTGCTGTTGTCTTTTCTATTAACTTGTCCTTGAGATGTGCTTATTTCTGTTTTTTTGCTAATTCATGTTGAAGCACAGTATTCTGCTTTTCCTTTGAAGCCACTGCATTCTCCATCAAGTGGTACACTATTAAGTGTCTATAAGCCCCCTGCCCCCCAGCTCTGTTTGTTCAATTGTTGGATGCTCTATTTTTAGTTGGATTTAATGACTTTGATACATGACTTGCATACCTGATTTATCACACTGTGAAATAACTAGACCAGCATGGATACTTCCCATAGGAAACTGATAATCTTCAAACAGCACAATATGCACAAGACCTAAGAAAAATATTCTCTACAAATCCTGTATCAATTTAATAGCCCCAGCTATTTAGATCTGGACAAATTTTCTAGAGAAAACCATCCAGCTCCGAACAAGAGTAAGAGAAAAGGCTCTTACAATCAATAATACCCATAGATTTGACTAAAAGAATAATATGCAAACTATTATTTGCACTTTTAGTTTTATTTTCAACCCTTTTACACTTCATATCAGAGACTTCTTGGTAATTATGTCCTGGGAATTCAAAGGCTATTTCCATAAGCTGTCATTTGCACACTTGAAATCCTGTGAAACAATTTAAAACCCAGCAGTGGTGTTCTCACTGTTACTTGATATGCTGCATCAGTTGATCCATGCAACCTGTAGAAGAACATGACAGATGGTTTTCCCCTAGTTCCCCATGCCTCTTTGACATTCAGTGCTTTTATTTGGTGCATTGCAAAAAAAAAAAAAATAGTGCTTGCAAAGGGATGCTAAACCACTAAGCTACTCCTTGTACTGATCAATTAAGTAGTGAGGAGCTAGTGAGATACAAAGCAGCTTATTCTGTTAGGGCAGGAGCAGATTCACCCAATAAGTGACAGAAGTCCAGTGCTTCAAGGGGAAAATTCCATGTGTTTTTCCTCTTGAAAGGCGGGACGAAGTACATGGCTTCAATTGCCTAACAAAGTCTGGAGTCAAATGAGTACAGAGTCCATATTCCTGGGAGCAATATGAATGCTTCACATTGAAGTCCCCAAGAGACATTTCTTGTGCTCTCAGCATCTTTTAACATGCTCATGTGATTACTGAAGTCTGAAACATGGCATACAATATCTTTTCATCTCTTGTTGTTAGTTGCGAAGTCGTGTCCGACCCATCGTGACCCCATGGACAACGTTCCTCCAGGCCTTCCTGTTCTCTACCATCCTCTGGAGTCCATTTAAGCTCACGCCTACTGCTCCAGTGACTCCATCCAGCCGCCTCATTCTCTGTCGTCCCCTTCTTCTTTTGCCCTCGATCTTTCCCAGCATTAGGCTCTTCTCCAGTGAGTCCTTCCTTCTCATTAGGTGGCCAAAGTATTTGAGTTTCATCTTCAGGATCTGGCCTTCTAAAGAGCAATCAGGGTTGATCTCCTCTAGGACTGACCGGTTTGATCGCCTTGCAGTCCAGGGGACTTGCAGGAGTCTTCTCCAGCACCATAGTTCAAAGGCCTCAATTCTTTGGCGCTCAGCCTTTCTTATGGTCCAACTTTCATTGATTCACAGATCCTTGCTTAAATTTAGGAACCCAAATACATTTTTATTACGTTTCACTTCATCTCTTCATAGAGTCAAAATGATATTTGTCATCATCATCGTAATGCATTATTTAATTTAATAATGTATTAGACTTGTATGCTGCCCAACTCTCAATGACTCTGGGTGGCTTTCAAAATCAAAGAAAGGCATTACAATAAAATCAATAAAAGATGAAGATAAAAGATGGCAAGCACAGTGAAGCCAGGGATCAAATTGTTGCTTGCCCAAAACCTGGGTGAAGACCTAGGTCTTCATGGTTCTTCTAAACAGCACCTGAGAAGGGTTTATCTACTATAGCAACAATAGCAATAGCTTAAAAAGGTATTCCTTAAATTATATAGTAGTAATTGGTAGCAAAAGTGAATAGTCCAGTATTGAATCTAGGGTGTTTTCTGCTTATTCACAAGATACAATTTATCCAATAAGCTTTTTTTCATTGCTGTTTAACCAGTAAAGTACAAAATAAACCAAGTGATATTATAGTTAAACAGTTTGCTTGTTAAAACATGAGAAAATACCAAGAAAATTCACAGGTAGAAACTGCAAGCGCTAAGGAATTATTAGATGCCCTGATGGATACATGTTGTGATGCTGAAGGGCAAAGAAACCATTTCACTCTTAATAGAATTTTGCTATATACTTTTCATTGATGTAACTTTCAGCAGAGAGAAATCCCCTGGAGTATTGAATTTGTCCTCTTTCAAAGGAGTTGGATTAGATCTGTTTTGAAGGTCATGCCTTTTAATGACATTTGGCGAAAGATTTCAAGTCTTTGGTAGAGCCAAGAGTCTTCATTCTCATTTTGGAGTTCCTTGATAAGTAAAGTCCAGTCCTTTTTTCAGTCCTGATCAGTCTTTTCCCATTTCCCAATAGCTTATAGTTGCTTTATTTAGTATGCTGTATGGAAGAATTGGTTTCCAGATTGATAAAAATTTCAATTAAACTTGCTGCAAACAGCTAATGACAAGCTTCCCTTTTACCACTATGGAGAAAGCCTCTTTGCTGGATTATTGGAAGGCTTAAAACAAAATCCAAAAGTCTCTATCATAATATATTAAGGGGAATATATTAATTCTAAATTGAAAATAATTTAGTTGCTGGAATCCTTATAACCTTATTCTATTCATCTCAATAAAACTTAAGGAGAACTTGTGCATGGAAAAGTATCATTTTCATTTGGGAGCAGCTCTAAAAAAGCCTGACTGTCAAGTGCCAAAGAAATCAGGAAATCCAGGCAGTTCAAATGAATATAAAGGTTTATTGCAAGTTAAGCTCTCTACAAAAATCTGAACTACTAACAGTCCAAGCAAATTGGTGGTAGATAAGAGTCAATGGAATTCAAGGTGGGCTGCACTTAGATTTCTTGGGGGCATGAAGAGACTTGAAACTGATGATGCGTTTGACCCCTCCCTTGGGCTCAGGCTGGTCATCGACACTGACGGCGAGTGTGGGTGGGAGGAAAAAGACGTATGATGTTTCCTACACTTTTGCTTTCTTTTCCTTCCCCCTGGTGTTATTTCTCCACAGTATTATTTGGAAGTTGGTTGATATGATTTTTAGTGGCTCTATGTTGGGGGAAAATTAGAAAGGACAGGATCATATACTAGCCTGTGATCAGGGATCAGCAAATTGCTGTTTTCTAGATTTGCCCCTTATTGTGCCAAAGCTTTGGTTCTTATTATCTTTTTATCCTAATTTTCCTTTAAAGAGCTTGAAACAACAGAAGAGGTTATCAAATGATTTTCTATCTGTAATGGTAATGGATTGACCTTGGGAAGCAGGAGGAAGAACCACAGACTAGACAATAGTCATCTAAGAGGCGGCTGAGCCCACAGAAGGAATGTGCACATGGCAAATATTTCAGAAGGGTCCCTCCCTAGTTGCATCTTGCAATCTGTATGGTCTGAGGGCCTGCTTGTTACCCTTGCTCTGCCAGAAAGTAGCCAGATCTGCAGTGGCTAATAAAATAAGAACATTGTCAATAATGTCAAGTTTTTAAGGTTGCGGGTAATCAGATGCACTTGCTATGTTTTAATAAGTTTAGCTGAAGTTGGTGATGCTTCTGAATATGTGTCTGATGGATTAACAAATGATATCAGATTTTAATAGTAAATTGTTATTTCTAGGCTTCAAGAAAAAATGCAGTCCCTTAACATATCTATGACAGAAACGGCTGCTGAAGTAAGTATTTATTTATTTTTATTTATTTATTTATTTTGTCAAGCATGTATTAGATAACAGATATAGGTATAAACATGGTTATTAATACATGAAATGGATACTAATAAAAGGGGACATTAGGACAGGGGCGGTAGGCACGTTGGTGCGCTTATGCACGCCCTTTATAGACCTCTTGGGAATGGGGTGAGGTCAACAGTAGATAGTCTAAGGTTAAAGTTTTGGGGGTTTGGGGAAGAAACCACAGAGTCAGGTAGTGTATTCCAGGCATTGACCACTCTGTTGCTGAAGTCGTATTTTCTGCAATCGAGTTTGAAGTGGTTTACCTTGAGTTTGTATCGATTGTTTGCCAGTGTATTATTGCGGTTGAAGCTGAAGTAGTCATTAACGGGTAGGACGTTGTAGGAGATAATTTTATGTACTACGCTTAGGTCAGACCGAAGGCGGCGTAGTTCTAAGTTGTCTAAGCCCAAAATTTCAAGCCTGGTGGCATAAGGTATTCTGTTGCGAGTAGAGGAGTGGAGGACTCTTCTCGTGAAATATCTCTGGACTCTCTCAATTGTATTAATGTCCGATATGCAGTGCGGGTTCCAGACAGATGAGCTGTATTTGAGAATTGGTCTAGCAAATGTTTTGTATGCTCTAGTTAGCAGTACAATATTACCAGAGAAGAAGCTACGCAAGATTAAGTTAACAACTCTTACTGCCTTTTTTTGCAATGTTGTTACAGTGGGCTCTGTATTTTCCCCAGTACTAATGAGTCAGTGAGTTACAGTACATAAGTGAAAGACACCAATCTGCCTTAAGCAAGACCTAGCAGATTCCTATTTTTGAATATCAAATTTGGTGATCTTGAATTTAAATTACTGCAACCTGTTTTACATTGGGCTGCCCTTGAAAACGATTGAGTAAGCTGCAATTGATAACAAAATGCAACCACGCATCTACTAATGGGAAGGGTCTAGTACATTATACGTGTCTTTGGGTCATTGCGATGGTTGTCAGCTAGATTTCAGGTCCAGTCCAAGATTCTGGTTTTAACCTGTGAAAGCCCACATTCCTTGGCACTTGGACTTTCTCTCCTTGCTGGTCTCATCTTGAGCCTCAGACAGGCTGCTGAGGTTCTCCACCCTTCATGAATTGAAAGGAGTGACGATTCAGAAGTACACTTTCTTTGTCACAAGCCCCATGCTAGGAACATATCACTCTGGGATAGAGAGAGCCACAATCTTGTTCTTCTTTTGAAAGGCCATTTGTTCTATCAAGTCTGTAATTCCGATATTACTCCTTGTCTTAATTTGGGTGGCTGCATTTTAATTTCAAACTGATAAGCATTGAGCCACTTACTTGCAGTTATTTTTAACTACAAAAACACTTTATACTACTTCCTCGGGGCCATCTGAATTTAGCTGCCTTCTTGATCAACAAAGATTTGCACTAATGAGAAATATGGACTCTATTTTAAGAACTATAAGCTGTCATAGCTTTGCCCAATATGTCTTGGGACGAGACACTATTCCAGTAGTTCCATCATGCCATGAAAGGAAAGAATAGGGTGAAGCTGTTCATCTGGTTCAAGTCTTTTATTTATTTTGATTTTCAAAAAGCAGGGATGCCGGCGTGATTTGAATTCATGCCTATAGGAGCAGGATTAGATGTGTACCTGAAAGGGCCTTCTGAAAAGGCTTTCTGACTTGCATAGTAACTATGTGATTTCTACACATAGAAACTACACATAATTTCTAGGAAATTATGCATCTGAAATTAAGGTATTGCTTGGAGCACATTAATGGCTTTTCTGAAGCGCCTTTTTGACTTTGGATCTGAAGTGCAACACATTCCATTCAGTGGTTACTGAACAAGATATTTGCAGAAAGTTCAGACATTTGCGGTGATTTGCCAGTTTTGGCCTTTTGTTTGAAATATGATCCCACAATATCTGCTCCTCTGCTTTCTTTGTGATTATTTTTTCTCTGCTTTGCCTATTGCTAATAGAAGTGCTGTTTATGTTGGAAAGTTGTACCCACTGTGGGGTAAACGATTTGCAGCAAAGTTGCACATTATTTTCTATTCATCTTGATTGTTGTATTGAAATGATACATGTCTTGTAACCAAGACAACCTGACATGCCTTTGTATTTCCTTATACTTTTATATGAATGAAATCCATATCAAGGTTGCCTCTCTCCATATAGGTATGTACTAGTCAGAAGCTCTGCAGTACATTAAGGAAAAAAGTGAGACACATTGAGATTCAACTTTCAGCTCTTCTTGAAACGAAAATGCTTGCTGCATCAGGTAATTATTGATGGAATAGAAAGATGCCAAAATGTTTCATGACAGAGAATCCTTCACCAGAACTAATATTCTTAAAGAAGTCAGGAACAAATTCTTTAAGTCACCGTGGGCTTTTTTTTTTTTTTTTTTTTTTATTTTTTTTTTTTTTTTTTTTTTTTTTTTTTTTCTGTGGTTTTGTTCTTTTTTTTTTTTGTAAATGAAAATAAAGGATGCAAGGATTAAGATGTATCTGATTTAAATTGCACTTCTCTGTGGAACAGAAGAGTTGGCAGTTTCTTCTTCTTTAGATCATAAATACTACTAATGCAATGAAAATATTATTCACAGTCAGAAGATTTGTCTGTTTACCTCTCTCTCCTCTCTCTCTCTCTCTTTTATCTGTAGCCTTTACATTTACAGTTTTTAATGTAGTTTTCGTAATCTCACAGTTTATTTGGTATGCATTTTATTTTAAAATGTGTTTATTAATTGGTTACACATCATCTTAGATAGGTTTAACTGACTGAGGTGGCTTATAAATTTATTAAATAAATACATATATGCAAAAAAAATCTCTTAACTAGCCCCTCTTTATAATATCTGTTTAAAGACACAGACATATCCATTATAGCACATCTTAACTCAAAGACACACTGACTGAAATGGGATTGAAAGGTGTCCAAGTCACTTTTCCTCTTAGAAATTCTCTTTGTTAGCTGGGAGTTTTTCTACTAGCCAGGCTCAGAATTTGCTTTTAGAGATATGTGTCCTCAGAATTACTGGGAGCAAAGAAGTCAAAAGAGGAACAAGGAAGGATATGAGCATTTATATCCTTCCCAAACCAGGGCCTCAGTCACTGTGCTAGCATGGGGTTAGGCCAATGCTACTTAATTCTTAACATACCAAGTCTAGTGGAAATTCCCAAAAACAGTATTTTCTCTGTTCCACTAAAATGCAACAGCATTATTTCAGAAAAAACTAATTCAGTTGGGTTTTAGAAATAATAATAACATAATATCCCATAACTTAATAATTGTTGTTAAGAAGGACAAAAAAAGTCTGGATAGTGTACTTTGTAGCACTTGGACGTAGCAGAACAGATGAGGAAGAATCAGAGAAAATTACAAAATATAAAAATCTGTAAGTAGAAATAGAAGTACAATGACTGTGGTAAAAGAAAGCAAAAATAGTATTAATATTCTCTGCCTGAACACAGACTGACTACAAACAACAGCATAACAAAGTAGCAACAATAATGCATTGGAATATCAGCAAGAAATACCATTTGCCTGCAAGCAAGAAGTGGTAGGACCACAAAACAGACAAAGTAATATGAAGACTCTTAAGTGCTCTGGGACTTTAGAATTCAAGCAGGCACCTGACACATAACATATTAATAGCTGTTGATAAGAAAGATAAAGTATGAATAGTTGATGTTGCAATACCTGGAGACAGCAGACAAGAACTGGAGAAAATTACAAAATACAAAGACCTGCAGACAGAGGTAGAATGGCTATGGAAATATGCACCAAGACAAATTCCTTGTGTGTCCAATCACACTTGGCCAATAAAAAAATTCTATCTATCTATCTATTCTAAATAGGAAGTAAAGGCAGTACCAATAGTAATAGATATCTTGGGTACAATCCCCAAAGAATTGGAGCACGACTTGAATACCATTGGCACTGAAAAAATTACCATCTATCAATTGCAAAAGGCAGCTTTCATTGAAGAGCATCTTTCATCCTGATACCTTTAACACCATCAAACAACATCTTCCTGTCCCAGATCCTTGGGAAGGACTCAATATGTGGATAAAAATACCAAATCCAATCTTAACATTATGCTGAGTTTGTGGACCAACCATAATTTGCTAAACTTGCCATCTGATTCTCAATGAGTGAACAAAATCATTCTGGGCGCCATCAACTATCCACCCCCCAGCTTTTCAGGGAGCCATTTGCATTTCAAGTGTTGGAAAGGCTTGGATCCTTGCTTAATAAGACCTGACAAGTATATGGAGGTGATGAAACCAGAAAGTCAAGCAATGAAACCATTACAATGTGCGGTTTCAATGAAGTATAAATCTGTCAAGAAAAATAAAGAATTGTATTAATTAAATTATATTAACTGTTTCCCAGAAGAATGTTTACTTAGTCTTTTAAAACAAATAAGATTAGAATCCCTTATCATTCGGTGTTTTCTATCACTGGGGAAGATTTATGCAGATATGTTTAGAAAAAGAGTCCTCATGTGGTTTTTAAAAAATGCCAATTTTTGTTACTGTGATTGAGGTCAGGAGTTCACTGCTGGCACTTTAAGAGAGTGACATGATAATTTCTTGATGAGTTTTTGATAGTTCACCTCAGAATTGAAGTCACATTTCTTGCTGCCATAAAGTAAAATAATAAGAAAAGCAAACAAGAGCAGATTTGTCTCCAGAGCATATATTAGAGGCAGAAATGCTTATAAATTATTAACTGGGATATGGGGCGTATTTCATCAGCGCTTCAAGACTTGATATTAAGTTTCCTTCTGGGAATTAATAATCATTCAGTAAGCATAAAACTTTAATAATGAGGAGAGTATCTTCTCCCTGACCTTTCAAAACAAAATAGAGCGACTTCTAATTACAGAATTTTGATTTTGAGAATAATGAAGGAATAAATACAGCAGTAGATGGCAACAGATTTTCTTGGTTAAGAAAATTAAGTCCAACTTAGAAGGGTTGTGCCATGGCTGTCCAAATGTTATTGCAGTGCAATATCTGGCATCCCTGATAAGATACTATGGCAGCTAAGATTTATTGTGTTGCATTTACTGTTATTTCAATGAATGAATTATTTATTATTAAATCATTATTAAAAATAAAATTATGCATTGATTTATTAAGATCACATCACACTCATGTCGGAAGCATCGAGGTGCTTCCGGGTTGAAAGTATTAGCTGGTGTCATCACTGTTGCTCGGAGGGGATGCCCAGTTGGGGGCTCCTTTCAGGAGCTGGAGCAAAGGATAGCATGGCAGCACTTGGGTCCCGAATGCAGATTTGTTGCTTGTTAAGCCAGTCCTAACGATATGAGCCACTGTGCTGCTAATTTATTAAGATTATTTATTTATTATTTTAAATATTGTGTTATCATTGTATTACAGGTTAGGGATAGATTGTCGTGGAGACAACATATCTATGTGGTTGCTAGGAATCAAAAACAATTTGATGGTACTCAATCAGTCAATCAATCAATCAATCAATCAATCAATCAAAAAGACTTATTGCAGTCATTAATCATTACATGCATCCATCTTTCTTCCAGGAACTGAAAGTGGCAAATACCAAAACTCTGCCTGTGCTCCTGAGCACAGTAGTGCTTTAAGATAGCTCAGAGTGAGAGATAGTAACTTCTTGAATACTCTCAAGTAATTTCCATGGCCAAATAAAGGATTAAAACCTGGGTCTCCTTTGTTCTATTTTAATATTTTTACCACATCTGTATACATTGAGGTCCATCAGCATATTCTCCATGCAGAATTGTGAAATGGATTCTAGTAATATGATCTGCATCTTTGATCATTTTTGAGATGAAATATGAGTATATTGGAATCTTTTAATTGGATAATTTTATCACCTGATCCCACTATCTCCAAGCAAGTGCTTACCGTTAGCTGAGAAGATTCCTATGCATAGGCTGTTTATCAATAAATCATTTTAATTGGGACCTTCATGTGTGGACCCGGTCTTTCATGCCTGACCTTTTGCCTGGTGGCATTAGCAGAGAGAGAGAGAGATTAAGTGGGAGAGAGAAAGATAAATGGAGGGAGAGGTCTATCATCAGGAGTGACCCCCATTATGATTTAGACCTCAATTTGGATTCTCTTATCATGGCATAATCCTTCCTAATATGAAGAGTTTGTATTCTGAATTTCCCCAGTTTCGTGAGTCAACATGTTAGTATACTGTATGCCGAGATGGCACAGTGGTTAGAGTGCAGTACTGCAGGCTACTTCAGCTGACTGCTAGCTGCAGTTCAGCGGTTCAAATCTCACCGGCTCAAGGTTGACTCAGCCTTCCATCCTTCCGAGGTGGGTAAAATGAGGACCCAGATTGTTGGGGGCAATATGCTGACTCTGTGAACCGCTTAGAGAGGGTTGTAAAGCACTATAAAGCGGTATATAAGTCTAAGTGCTATTGCTAGTGCTATTGCTATTGCTATATGCTTTTACAATGTATTTGAATTAAATAATGATGCATTGCAGTTGAACAGGTCCTTCCTTTAACACCATCAAACAAGAATATTTGCTGATCCCAGATCCTTGGGAAGGACTTGATAGGTAAACAAAAATGCCCAAATAGGTTAAACATCTAGCTGATTGTGCAACCAACCATAATAACAACTATTTATATTTATATTTTAATTGATTGTCAACCACTTTAGAAAATAAAAACAAGAATGAATACATTGAATATATGCTCATTGCTCAGCTTGTATGTGCTATACAAATGGTTAGCTTTTTAGTTTTTGTTATGGGCTATTTAAAAAAGTCAGGGTTTTGTTTCTTCCCTGTCTTTAACTCTTTCTAATCTCATCTGTTGAATGCACAGGAGGTAATTTCTGTACTGCTAAAGATCTTGCAGAAGAAATTCAATTGCTAACAGCTGAAAGAGACCGCCTGAAAAAGCTGCTCAATGAATGGTCAACTCTGAATGCCAAAAATATCCAAAAGCTAGAGAGAGCGAAAGAACGTTACAAGAGACTGAAGGAAGAAACGGAGCAAGAGGAGTTTGTATTTGGTGAGTAGAGCAATTTGCCAGCTGTTGGGATGACAGAGGTCTGCCATTTTTATTCAGGATGATATCCAGTGTTCTGCTTCATTTGACAAGCAATAATGTAATTTATATGATGTTTTAAACAAAGATCTCCGATGGGCAATTCTGCCAAGAGCTTTGATGTATACCACATATTAAGGGCTGTCAGCTTCTGTCTTTGTCATTCATGAGTGATGTTTTTTGTTGTTGCTTGCTTTGGATATGGGGGTGGTTTTCTTTGTTTTAGATACAACAATAAAAGGTCATACAAACTAAAAAAAAAAAGGAAAGAAAAGAAAAAAAGATTGCAAGAAAGCAAATAAATAAATAAACAAATAAAAAGAACACCTTCCCCAGAAAGGATCTTTCCACCAACATCACAACATACAAACAATTTCATAATCTCTTTATCTCCTCTTAATTAACAAATATAAAACTCATCATTTAATAACCCATTTTTTAACAATAAGGAAATCAAATAAGCAAAGCCTTCTCCAATCCAATTATCAGCAAAAAGTCTAAACAGAGCTCTAAAAGAGAGTCACTTTGGTCTAGTGTTAAGGCACCAGAGGTAGAAAACGAGACCGTGAGTTCAGGTTCTGCCTTAAGCCATGAAAGCCAATCTTGGGCCAATCACTTTCTCTCTCAGCCCAACTCACTTCACAGAGTTGTTTTTGTGTGGAAAATAGGAGAAGGAAGGCCTATTGGATATCTTCTCTGCCTTGGGTTATTTGTAAAAGTAATAAAGGTAGGAAATAAATGAATGAATGAATGAATGAATGAAATATTATATATATATATATAACATATAACATTTCATATGTCAATTCTTAGCATAAGCCAAACCCCATTTAAAAGTCATAGAATGGTCTCAATATTCTAGTGTAAAAAAAACAACACAAAACTAAACTAAACTAAGCTAAGCTAAGCTAAGATAAGCTAAACTAAGCTAAACTTTAACATAACAAACAGAGACCATTTGTTCTTTAAAAAGACAAGTTCTAATATACATTTTTTTATTCCAAATGCCAATTCCAAAGAAAATCAACCCAAATAGCAGCATTCAAGTAAACATCCTATATTTCAGCTTTAAACTATAAACAAATCCACATTTTGCAAATATAAAATAATCCCAGTATCCTAATATAAACAAAAAATTTAAATTTGACATAACAAAAAGAGATAATTTCTTCTTTAAAAAGAATAAGTTCACAAAACTTCTTTAAGTAAAAAGACAGATACAGAGTCAGTTTAAATGTTATAAAATTAGGATTCATAAATTAACTGAAGGAGAAAATTCTTAAACACCATATTACATGTAATCAAATATTGTATGCTACATTTTTCCAGTCAAGATATCAGCAAATCCAAATAGCCAGTTGTGTATTTTGGTATTTTGTGAGACTGTGGACTGGTGCATAGTTTGGAGCAGGGCCGTAAAACTCGTGGCCCGTGGGCTGGATGCATCATGTGCTTGCCACACCCATGCCCGGTTTAGTGAACGGGAAAGAAGTCCCAATACATCATGTGATGCTGCCATAACGACACAAATTTGACACCCCTGGTCTAAAGGGATTTTTTTGAGTGGAATACAGCAGAGTTCACTGCCAAATGTGGCATGGACAGTAATTCTGCTAAAGCAAAGAGGTTGGTTCATGCTTTCAGATATCTTCAAAATTTTAAGTAAAGCCACAAATTAAATTATTCTTCGTTCTTGGACTTTCTGAGCCGCAGGTTGAGGAAAAAGGGTTCATTATTGCAGGAAAAAAGACTATTTGGTTGATTATGAAAAGAGATAATATGCGGTTAAGTGCCTTTGTATATAGTGTGCCAAAATACAGAATCAGTCTTCTCCAGTTTTCATGTAAATATGTGGGTAGATACAGTTGTATATATTGTTATATACACAATTTTAGGGAAACAATAAAACCTTCCCATGCTTAAAATCTAAATATATAGAAGAACAGCACTGTTTTAAGATTAACAATGAGATTGGGCTTGCAAAAAACATTAAATATAAACTGCCCAGAGATGCTGGGAGACAAGTGATACATAAATTTAATGAATTGTTGTTACTATTAGTTAAATCTTTGCTAGTTAAAAAAAAAAGTTTGGCAATTTCTGCCCCAAAACATGCCCTCCACAGATTTTTTTCTTGATAATTTCCTTTTGACTAGACTTCCGAATTGCTCTTAAAGGTAGCTCTCAAAGATATCCCCATTTCCAAAATAAATCTACATTGACTCAGTTTTCTATTTTTAGAAAACTATAGGATTACACTCCCAAATTGGTTTTGAAAGTTGGGGTACTGTGTACAACTATTTGGGGGGAACTTTCTAGGCATTGTTTGCTTTTTTAAAACTCTCATCATCCTTTGATGATTAGAGTGTAAACCAATTGCAGAATACACATCTGCAAATGTCCTTTTTTTAAAAAACAAACCTTGAATTCCTTACCATTCTCAAAAAAAAATAAAATCTGAATCTGTTGCCTTATATAATAAAGTGCAGTGGAGCACAAAATGCTGCAAGCAATATAAATAATTAAAGCATGTGATTTCCTTCCCCACCCCCACCTCCCTTTTCACTTTTGCTCTCATCTATAGCACATCTTTCTTTAGGCTACAGTAATTTGTTTTTGATCTAATTATATGAAATGTATAACAATAAATTTAGTGAAAACATGCCTCAGGATTGTAAACACTGACACTTCTTACCATATGCCAATGTCATTTTAACATAGCTGAGTTTTATTTTATTTTAAAATCCTTTCAATGGTAATCTTTCTTGGAATACTTTCCCCCCTTTATTAAGGATTTCTAAAGATTTGGTAAATCTTTGCTTTTGTTCATTTTTTATTTTAAGGTGCTGCTATATCCTCTCTAACTATGATAGCTTCTAGGTGTCTGCTAAAAGATTTCTGAAAGGAGGTATTTTAGTTCTATATGGTGCTTTCTAAATTATAAATTGGGATGGTTCAACTTACAACACTTCATTTTGTGACTGTTTAAATTTACAATAGCATTGAAAAAAGTGACTTATGGTCATTTTTCACACTTATGACTTTTGCAGCATCCCCCTGGTCACGAGATTTACATTTGGATGTTTGACAACTGACTCACATTTATGATGATTGCAGTGTCCTAGAGTCATGTGATTCCCTTTTGTGACCTTGTGACAAGCAAAGTCAAAGGAGAAACCAGTTTCACTTAACAAGTGTGTTACTAATTTAAGAACTGCGGTGATTCACTTAACAAATGTGGTGAGAAAAGCTGTAAAATGGGGCAAAACTCACTTAACAAATTTCTTACTTAGCAACATAAATTTTGGGCTCAATTGTGATCATACGTTGAGGACTATCTATACACTGGTTTGCCTCCAGCTCCAATTCAAACTGTTGGTTATCACAACAACATGTACTGTATATTTGCCTTCATTTGTTAGTTATGGCCTCTAAAACCCTTCATGGCATGGGATCAGCTTATCGGAGGAACCATCCCACCCCTATTCAGCAGCTTGCTCTACTCAGTATGGAAGCAGGGTATGCTGCAGGCCCTGTCGGACAAAGAATTTCAGAGGGTGAAATCTAGGAGACCTTTTTTTGCCATGGCTCCAGCTCTTTGAAATATTTTGCTACCTGAGGTGAAGTTGGCCCAGGGGTGGGTTCTAACTTACCTCGCTGCCGGTTCGCTTCCTACCGCGCCACGTGGCCGCTATATCTGCAGTGCCAAAAATAACCCCCTCCAAAAGCCCAAAACAAGATGCCGATGCATGCGCAGTGCTGGAAACTCAGCTTCTGCGCATGCACAGAGGAAAAAAAAAATCCCGGGATAAAATTAAAAAAATTAAAAAAATATAAAAAATAAATAAAAAAAAAGATGGTGGTGTCCACGGACTGGCACCGACTGAACCGGATCCATGACATCATTGTGACATCACCAGCGGGTCGCTACCGGTTCAGGCGAACTGGTCCGAACTGGGAGGAACCCACCTCTGAGTTGGCCCCCACCCTTTTGGCCTTCTGGAATTGTTTTGGGGTCCTGATGGGGGTGCTCTATGTTAGAGGTGGCGGGTTAGTGGGCCAACAGGGAAGATGCCAGCACTGTACCAATCTTGCTTTTTGTTTTTTATCTTTTTAGCTAATGTTTTTAATATATTTATGATTTTAATTGTAAGCCACCAAAAGTCGCTTTGCAATGTGAGATGGGTGGCATATAAATTTAACAAACAAACAAACAAACAAACAAACAAACAAACAAACAAACAGCTTCATTTGTATCAGGCGAGTGGGAGCTGTAGCCTTCCAAATGTGGCTGGACTATTTCTGGATTCAACTCCTAGATAATCTACTTCTGAAGTCAAGTCACTGTATATCTGAGTAGCATTTATATGGCACTACTGTGAACCATTGTAGAGGTTGTAGAGTACTTGGAGATTATTACTTTCTACCTGTCTAGCAATGAACTCTCCTTAATAAATTGTGACGTAGTCAAATTTGCTGCCTTTCAGCAGATTTATAAAGCTGATAAACTACACAACTCATCAACGAATAAAGTGTAATAACATGTGATAATATCTGTATACACCCTCTATCATATTCAAGTTTGCCTGGAGCTAGTTTGAATATCTGTGTTTTGTGTAATGTGAATAAAAGGATCAGGACAAGAGGTGTTTGGATGCTAAGTTTTCCCAACATTCAGAGGGCTAGAGATGCTTCACAAATCTTAATAAAGATTGTTTAACCACTTAATACAAGTCACAGTATTAATTATAAATTTACTCAATATGGAATTGCACACGTTTCCTAATTTTGACGTCGAGATAGTTTAATAGTTTTTACGATCAGTGTAGACAACCAGTAATGTATACCCATAATGAATGAATTCTTCATGTAATGAAAGATAAAATTTAATATATACAGGTATAATCCAACAATTCATTTTTTCAATATTACTCCATTTTGTAATCTGAATACTTCATTTTTAGACTAAGCTAAAGTCTCCCTTGAATTGTGCTTGATTTTCATTGAGTACATGGATCTGTCCACATTTTCTTGGCCAAAATGCAGAAGTGGGTTTTATTTTTTGTTTGTTCAATTTACTGTATATACTGTAGCTACATAATATAACAAACACACACACACACACACACACACACACACACCTACAACAAAATCCATTTAAACATATTAAAAGCAATAAAAACTATTAACACTATAAGAACATAATCCGTGAGAGTGCAATTCAATTTACTAACAACATAGCCATTTAGTAGGTTCTACCTCACCACTACAGGATCCGTAGCCAAGATGGCAAAGCCAAGTATCTTCAGGCCCTACAAAATGGCCAGAAGGGTAGGTATCAATCTAAGTTGTGGGGGAATGACATCCCAATACATGTTTTCCATAGCCTTGTATTTAATTCCCAATCTTGTCTACAGCTCAGAATTTTGTGGTGGTCTCTCAGTTAAGAATTAATCAGGACTGACCCTGGTCCCATCCAAAAGACCTTAGTTTGCCCCTGCTGCCTTTTATGCTTGAGTTGACTTGGTTTGCCAAGCAGCCTTCATTCATGAGTTGAAGCACCCTTTTGGAAGTGAAGCTGAGGTGTTCCAATCCTTGATGCAGCTGCTTTGAGGTCCTGCCAAAGTCATGCCTATGCATGCATGCACAGAAGGAGCTCTTTCCAAAAAGATGACTGATGAGGCAAACTGGTGACTGTTTTGTTGAATGATGTTAAAACATCCTCTCCATGACACTGCCTTCATCACCTGCAATTCTCTAGATTGGCTTTGATGGCACCTCACTCCACTGATGGGTTGGTTATTTCATTTTATGAAGTATATGCCAAATTGCAAAAATTTTGCTTAACGTAAATTTAAAAAAAAACCTGTCATCTTTCCACAGAGGATCAAAAACAAAATGTGCATGGGTTCGTTACTGAATGCATTTTAGTTGTTTCAAAAAAGAATGTTTTCAAGTAATTTTTATATTTATTACAATGTTTCCTTTCCCAGCCTGCATACAAAATAACCAAAGTATTTTTTTTTAAAAAAGAAAACCTAGGTAATAAAATGAATCAATTCTTGTGAAAAGAAGAAATAGTTAAAATATATAGAATTATGAACACATAATTTTCAGCACTGAGGAGATCAGTAGCAAAAGTTTGAGCTAAGCCTGACTTGATAGTACAAGGCTACAAACAGGATAACACCAGGGGTGGGTTCCACTTACCTTCCCCACCGGTTTGCATCGCGACGTTTTGCGCGCAATTTTGCTTCTGCACATGCTCAGTAGCTGCAATCAGCCCGAAGCACAGCTGAGGAGCTGATCAGCTGTGCTTCGGGTGAAGGAATAAAGGTCAGTATAAACTCAGGGGCGGGCGGAAGGGCCCTTTTTCAAGCAGCAGAAGAGGAAAAACCTTCCAAACAGTAAAAAATTCACAAAAAAAGATGGCGGCGCTCACGGACAGGCACCGGCTGATCTACTTCAGTGACATCACCAGCGGATTGCTACCAGTTCGGGCGATCCGGTCCAAACCGGGAGGAACCCACCCCTGGATAACACTACTGGGACAAACAATATCCCATCAGAATTATTCCCATTACAGCATTTCAAAATTGCAAGATTTTGCTGTATAGCACACATACTTTGAGGTTCCCAGAGACACCTGTAGTTTTCATTGTTGACTGCTACTGATGAAGGTAGTCAAACCATCAAGATGATCTACGTGCCCTCAGAATACAAAGATGCAGTGATGAAAAGAATATAGGAAGATTGAAAAAAGGTCTCAAACTCCACTGAATTCTGATAATTTTATTGGGAGAAAAGCAAGTCTTGAAAGTGCTACCTGATTCAAAAGATATTCAAATGCATGTCTATACATCAAAGATCAGAATCGTGCAAGCCATGGTATTCCCGGTGACACTCTATGGAAATGAAAGTTGACTTTAAAGAAACATGAAAGGAAGAATATTGATGCTTTTGAACTTCGGTGTAGGAGAAGCCTCCTGAGAATATTGGGGACAGCAAAAACTCCCCAAACCAATGGATTATTGAACAAATCAACCCAGTGTTCTCACTCAAGGTGCAAATGTCCATGCCCAGATTATCCCATTTCAAACATGTTATGCAAAGATCCAGCTCTTTGGAAGGGGCTCTAATGCTGAGAAAGGTGAAAGGAAAGAGAAGAAGAGGACAAGCAGCAGTAAGGTGGATAGACTTGATTACAGCAGCAAGAAGTGCAGCATTGGGAGATTTGAAATACCAGGTTAGGCACAGATTTCTTTGAGAAAAATCTGTCTATGTGGTCGCTAAGAGTCGAAAATGACTCGATGGCACATAATCAATGAACGGAGTGAGAGAGCAAAATTTGCTTTTCTGTTGTAGATATCTTATTCTTACACTGATAGAAGGAGGCAGAAGTCAAGGGCAGAGATTTAATCACATAATAATCAGGGCTGGAATTTAAAATGGTGCACATCATTAGTATGTTAATTAGTTTTTTTCTTTCCTTGCCAGATGCTAAGCTTGCAGAAGTAGCACAGAGAAGTGGCTTAGCAAATATATTTATCCTTTGATCTGTGTATGCCTTGCAGGGGAAAAAAAAACCTGTGGTATATTTGGAATGTTTTACTTCCTTTTGAATAAGTATGGCCTGAACTTATGATTTAAAGATCCCAAAGCAGCCGGTATGTGCAATTAAGCCCATAACTCCAATTGCAAGTGAATTCGCCATTTTCTCCTGCCATAACCCTACCTTCTGATTTTATTTCAGTAGCTCTAGAGGTTTATCGGTGACTGCTCACATTGATGCCACAAGTTAAAGAATGTACATGGGATATCACCTAATATAATTATTTCAGCATGGAACAGAAAACTTATTGAACTCTATTCTTGATTCGTTTCCAAGCATGCAAAGGAATCTCCGTGTTTCTTCAATACAGTTAACATAGAACAGTGATGGCGAACCTATGGCACGCGTGCCAGAAGTGGCACGCAGAGCCATCTCTCCGGGCACGCAGAGCCATCTCTCCAGGCATGCGAGCGGTCGCCTGTTGCTCTTCCGGGTTCTGGCGCGCTGGCCAGCTGGTCTTCACGTGCGCGGGAGTGCCGGAAACTAGAAGAGCAGCCGCCTGGTACGCATGTGTGCACCGGGAAGATGATCTTCTGGTTTCTAGCACGTGCATGTGCACCGGCTAGCTGGTCTTCACGCGCACATGCACACCAGAAACCGGAAGACCAGGTGGCCGGTGCGCATGCGCGCATCGGAAACTGGAAGATCATCTTCCCGGTGCGCACATGCGTACCGGGCAGCTGCTCTTCCGGTTTCTGGCACGTGCACACGCTCCCGTTTCGGCACTCGGTGCCGAAAAGGTTCACCAATACTGACATAGAAGCAAGTTAAAAAAATATTTTTATGGCAGCTTAAGAGCAAATTGAAATATTATAGATTCAGGAACAACATCATTTTGCCAAGAAATTAAAATATGCAGGAAGCAACTAAATGTAAAATATGTTTTAGTCTTTCAGAATACTCTGATGTTACCTGAAATTACCTTTCTTTGCAGAAAACATGGTGTGTCTGAAAATGCCATTGGAGAACTGCTGAACCAGAATGCCTTGCTGCTATTCTGTTCTCCCACCATCTGCATTATATTATGTTTGGTAAATCCAGCATTGGTGTCCACACCATACTTTCTCCTGGAGGAGTATTACAGGGTCAGCCTATTGTTGCAAAAATGTTGGTAGGTTCAGCTATTCTGCCTTAATTAAAGTGGTCAGAGTTGGAAGGATTTTCTTAATTTGCGGTATCCTAGATTTGGAGGTTTGACCAGAGGCTAGTTTAACAATAAAGTCTAGTTGGATCAGGAGTGTTGAAATCAAATATCAGCTTTGAAGAGACACAGCAAGTACACAATTGACCCTACTTTGGAGAAAATTATTCTGTTTCTGTGTAAACGTTTTCTGTCTATATTGGCATATATGTATAGGATTTCCAAATTTAGAGAAATTTGTCCTATTTTGGCCTTTTGGGGGTAAGTTGTTTCTTCTTTTAAACAATCCGCAGTCAAAAGAAATACAGAATTTAGAGGTTTCATTTTTTCCCCTTTTGGGTGGGGGTGGGGTGGGGTAGGACAGTGGAATTTTTGACAGTGGAATATTTGGAATTTTGAGAGCATGTTACAGACAGTGTTACAAAATGGCTACTACAATGGGAAGGAAACCTAGAAAGATGCTTCCTACTTTCACTTCATGCCTTTCAGAAACACTCTAGTCTTAGCTTGCTTTCCTTTTCTTTTCTGAGAAAGTGTAGCATACTTCCAAACAATATAATGGGCTGCAGCCATCAACCATTTGATTTCCTATACATATATCTGGGGTATTAAATAACTTGTTTTAGAAAATATATTTGGGAGTTATACTTTGAAGCATGCTATCTTCCTATCAATTTATTTCTTAATTTAATGAATCTTTAAATAAAATCTGCCAGGACAAGCTACTAGGGCAGGGAGCCTTGTAGGTGCCAAAGAAAATTTGGGTGGCTCTTTGGGTCCAAATTAGGAAACGCTGATTTGCTGCTTTAAAATGGCTCAAGAATTTTAGTTGTAACTTAAGCTAAGCTTCATTATTTTGTGAGTGCTATTTTGCTACTTGAAGTTGCAGAATTATGTCTTATGTTGACTTGCTCAAAGTAGTTGGATCTACTCATTGCGAATGGCCTTCCATAAAACAAGTTCCCCATGTCACTAGGGAAATGTTGGTGATACTTGTGACACTTTAAAGGCATTCATTTAGTTTTTTGGAAATAATGCTTTCTTAATACTTTGCTTTTAAGATACTGACCTGCTAAAATGTTTCTAACCATCATTTTATCATAATTGTTTAATTACATGGCAAAATAGACAAACTGAAGAGCCAGTGAAACAAAACAATAAGTAACTAACCAGGTGGTATAGACCCGTGATGGCGAACCTATGGCACACGTGCCACAGGTGGCACGCGGAGCCATATCTGAGGGCACGTGAGGCGTTGCCCTATGTCAGCTCCATGTGCTTGCTGGCCAGCTGATTTTCGGCCTTCCGGAGGGCGGGGGGAGGTCATTTTCGCCTTCCCCAGGCTTCAGGAAAGCCTCCGGAGCCTGTGGATGGTGAAAAACGGACCCAATGGCCCAACCGGAAGTTCAGAAATGAACTTCCGGTTGTGCCGTTTTTCACCGTCCCCAGGCTTCAGGAGGCTTTACTGAAGCCTGGGAAAGGTGAAAAACAGCCAAATGGCACAACCGGAAGTTCGTTTCCGAACTTCCGGTTGGGCCGTTGGGTCCATTTTTCACCATCCACAGGCTCTGGAGGCTTCAGTGAGTCCTGCGCACATACATGGGGGGGGGGCAGCGTGGGGTTGTTGTGCACGTATGCACAGGAGGGGGGGGCATTGTATTATGGGTGTGGGCATGCACACGCGCGCTATCACGCACGCGCATGCCCTTTTGGCACCCAAGAAAAAAAGGGTTTGCTATC
>QLTV01001839.1:4607279-4632669 GCA_003457575.1 Thermophis baileyi
CCCATTTTTCACCATCCATATGCTCCAGAGGCTTTCCTGGAGCCTGGGGAGGGCGAAAAATGGCCCAATGGCCCAACCGGAAGTTCGGAAACGAACTTCCGGTTGGGCTGTTGGGTCCGTTTTTTGCCAGCCACAGGCTCCGAAGGCTTCAGTGAGCCCTGTGCGCATGCGCGGGGGGCAGCGCTGGGGGTTGTGCGCGCATGCACGGGGGGAGGGCATTGCATTATGGGTGTGGGCACGTGCGTGCGCGCTATTGCGCTCGCGCCCTTTTGGCACCTGAGCAAAAAAAGGTTTGCCGTCACTGGTGTAGACAGAAGTGTATTTGAAAAGTAGTTACTAAGGTTGCTATACTTTTCAGGGTCAGAAACTGATTGCAATTGCTACAAATTTAGCGCCTCTTCTAGAGAGATCCAGAGCTTGTCCACTAAAAGGAGGAAAATACTCTCTTCCTAGGACCTATAGTGTAAGAATGAAATGAGAAAGACATTGTTATGTCAGCATGCTGTAGGAGTTTGGGTTTTTTTTGTCAGTGGATGGACCAAAATCTCTCTTGTGTAGTATTAAATCTACCTTCCGACAACAAAGGTGTCAAACATGGTAGCAGGCTTTTTAGAAGATGAAAATTCTTCTGTGGAACAGGTAAAATTTATGTGCTAAATGTTAATTTTTTGGGTAAAATTTAGGAATATATGGAATCTCAGTGTCTTGGGGTATTTGTTTCAGTTCAGATCAGTCTGTTTCAGGAAACAGCAAAGTCAGCTTGTGGGCTGATAGTCCATAATGTTTTGTGATAACACTTAGCTTTCCTTTTTTTTTTTAATCCCCTGCCCCCTTTGTGGTTCTAGAATCCAGATGGCTATTTTCAAATTGCTGAGATCAAATAGCTTATTTCTCAATTCATCCCTGACCCTCTTCCACAATGTGTTGGTTTTACTTTGCTAAGGAGAAGTCTTAGAGAAAGTTCTTCTAAAAGTATCTTCAGCTTTTCAAATTTGAAGCCGATCCTTTGGAGCATGCCGGGGCAGGAACACAACACCTGTCTGCAACTTTTCAGAGCAGCCACACCTTTTCTTGGAATTGCGTGGTTGCCCTCTGCAGCTGTTTGGGATCCTGAGAAAAGAGGGACTTGGCTGAAAGAATTGCAGACAGATTCTGGCTTCTGAAATGTCTGTTTCCCCCTTTTTCAAATTGGAAGTACCTCTCTACAATTGATATTGCAAATGCCTCATTACATAAGTTATTATAAATTTCCTTTTTTCTTCTGCTACCATATTTCATAAGCACGACTAAAAACAAACAGAAACCTACACCCCTCTTGCCAGTTTGGTATTATATGATTCCTCCAGGCCTATATGAGCAAAGACCTACCATTTTTTTTCTTTTTTACATAAAAAAGAGGAAAGATAAATAGAACTGGAAATAACTAAAGATGAAAACTGCTGGGGCTTGTAGTTCAACACTAACAAGAAAATAAAATAACTCACCCTTGAATTAAAATTAGAAAAATTGTATTCTACTGGCATTGTCAAAATCATTAATCAGTGGAAAACTAGTTCATTTAACATTCAGTTATTTCTAACTCTGACATTTTGCTCCTGTGTTGTTATTTCAAAGCACCATCTTCAGACATGTTGCTGTTTCTGATAAACTAGGGTCCAGATTTGACAAATGATGCCGATAGGAGGTGAAAACAACAACAACAACAATAAAGCACATCTACAAAATGTAAAATACAATCATTACAATGATTTTGTTAAAACTGAAGGCATAATTTCCTCCTAATTCTAATTACAAGGTGCTTTGTTCAGCAGCATTTCTATTCTTGCAAGCAAACAATTCAATAGAATGAGAATAAAGATCCAATTCAACAAATAATCTGCCTTGTTTGTTGGATTAAATTGAAGGGGAAGAGCACTTCACAGATATTCCCCTTTTGCCTAGTTGCATTAATGAAATAGATGAAATACTTTTGTTCATGGAAAAACAATGCTGTGAATGGAATATAATCCACAACGCCCATTATTGGCCATCTGGGTTAATAGCCTTTTAAGAGTGCATTCAAAATGGCTTAATAGCATTTTCAAAGCACATTTTCCAAAAGCAGTACAGTAAAAAGAAACATGGCGATTCTCTTGAACCTACATGAGGTTCAAGATGATCCACATGAACCTACTAATCTTACTGTTTTTCCCCAAAATCAGGGGTGGGTTATAACTTACCTCGATGCCGGTTTGCTTCCCCCTGCGCCGCGTGGGTGCGCACGTGTTGCGTGCTGCGTGGCCGCGCATGCACAGTGCTGAAAATCCAGCTTCTGCGCATGCAGCTTCTGCGCGTGCGCAGAAGCGAAAAACAAGATGGCGCCGCCTATGGTACCACCACGAGAGCCGGTTTGGGGGCATGGCCAGCCGGCCATCGCTGCCGGTTCGGTGAGCGGGGGGAAATTCCCGCTACCAGTTCTAAAGAAACGGTCCGAACTGGCAGGAACCCACCTCTGCCCAAAATATAAGCATGGGAAAAGTTCTGTATTTTAATTAATGGAGTTTATATACATTTCACCCTGGCAGTGAAATGTGTGTTTCCTGTGAATGAAAAAGTAATGTTTAGATGAGAAATTTCATCATTCTCTGGGAAGATTATGAAACAGTGGGAACGAAGTGGAGTCCAGAAAGTGGGAACGAAGTGGAGTCCAGAAAGAACTTTTGGAATAAAACTTGTTGAGAAAAGAAGGGGGGGGGGGAAACAATAAGAAAAGTTACATTTTTGTTATGATACAATGCAGTATATCATTTATTTTATAAAAAAATGGAAAAAAATTCATTTCAGATAACTGTTTACCTGGGTATTGTCTCAACTCTGCAAAATGTATTTTACACATGATAATTCAAGTAAAAACATTTTGAAACTATGAGAGTTTTGAATAAGGTTTTTCCAGCCCTCTGCAAATTGATGTCATCTGGATGGCTTATATAGCAACCCCTCATTGTTTTTATATTTAAAATTATTTCCAGAATTATCCAGAATTCTCTTATCTTACAAAAATTATAAGGTATTATGAGATGGCGATAAGGTATTGTAAGATGAACTTTTTAAAGATGAGCAATGATTTTTAGGGATAACTTGGGTTTGAACTTCAATTTCATAATTTGAAATTATGACTATTTTAAAATTACCTACTCTTTGCAGTAGATCAACAGAACTATATTTAATGCTTTTCTCTCAACTTTTGTGCATTAAAATGAAAACCAAATTATTTTAGGAGAATGAAATTCATATTCAAACAGCATAGACTGGTATGCAGAGATAAAGAGTCGTGAAGGGTGTTAGTTTCCATTTTCTCTTTTAATGTTAATGTTTCCAAACACTGTGGCTAAAAATACACTATTGACCCCACCTGTAGCACTGGTAGATTTGTTTAAGTGTACTTGACTTTCTAGAAATTAGACACTGGGGTTACAGTTTTCAGCAAGTTATCCTTTCTTGATCACTTTGAAGTCAGTGTGATTAGAAACTTTAATCTGGGAGTTAGATTGCAGCCTAAGGCCATATGGATACATTTATTAGTTACTTCTCTCTGTGCAGAATATCTCTAATTAGAATACCAGACATGAAGCTATAGTCTGAAATGGACATTATCCTTGTGATCTTCAGTTGTTTTAAGAGTTTCTTTGCAAACCTCTGCTGTGATGGTTTAGTTTAATTAAGTGATTAGTACAACTTTTTCTACTAAGAAAAAATTATAGGTATTGGTTGTTTGAAAATAAACGTTCTTCGGTATATAGAACAAATGAGATAATAATCTGGATACTGCTGCATTTTTTATTATTAATTGTATGCTAAGCGCTCCTATGTATTTTTTTGTTTTTTTAGGATGCATGCATTTTTGTACCTAACGCTGTGTGTTGCGGAGAGAAAAGAAATGGCACATTCTTTGTGTAAATGAATTTATTATAATTTAGAAATTCAGATTTGTATTGGCTTGTGAAATGCACCTGATTCTCAGCACCTTCATAACTACCTTACTTTACCGTTCTCCTTAGTTGAAATTATTATGGGGAATCGCATTTGGAGTAATCTCACAACAGGATGACTGCTAGCTTTCTTTGTGCTTTATAATTTCCGTTTGAAAATCAACTAATGTGTATACGATACTACAAAAACTGTCATGTCTGATTGTAGCTGGTCATTCCATGTCAAGTGGTCTGATTTCAGGAAAGTGTCCAGGTCGACCATCACTGATTTTGATGAAATTTAGTGTGAACATGCACACGCGTCCCCAATGAACATTGGTAAAGTGTTATGTTTGCCGATGCAATACTTGCGGAGATAGTCATTTGTATGACCCCATACCGCAGCCTTCAACAGTATGACTCTGAGATTTCAGCAACTTTGAGACATAATATCTCCGGCAATATTTTGTTGAGAGAAACAAAACTTGGCCATCTTGTACAACTTGTTGTGCTCTATTAAACAAAATAATAAAAACATTCTCATGAGTGATCTCCATCTAGATAATTTGGAGCAAAGTTGGCCAAAAATGACTGCAGCGCGAAAAAAGGGTAAAGTTTGGCTTCTTATATCTCTGGAAGGAAAGGTATGAGAAAAGTGAAACTTTGTGCATAACAACTTAGCAACACAAGTATTTGAAATAGAAATAAAATTTCATTCTCCTACTGCTTTCCAATAGTTCACAAATTGAGTGTAAACTTGACGGTTTTTGTAAAAACGCCAAAAATAGGGTATTTTCAGCCCACTTTTACAAAAAAAGACCTGGAAACTCTGTTAAATCATTCTCATTAGAAAGAGCATGTTTCAACCCCCCCTAAAAAAGTAGAGTTGGTGTTTCATCGCTGACGTATAAAGCCCTAAAAATAGGGACAAAATGGAGGATGTTGTATGGTAACGTCACATCCATTCTATTATTGTTTCGTCTTGTTTGTTATATATAGACATCATTACTACTATTATATTGTGTTGGTCCATGGTGACATTGTCACTACCAGTTCAGGCACTTGAACCAGCAACCTCATTGCCATAGGGGGCACGCCCGATAGCTGTGCAATACCAGCCACGGGTGGGTTTCTTGATTCAGGATCCTAAGCCTGTAGTTTGGTTTCTTCCTCGAGATTCCAAAATCTTGTGTGGGTATCTATCCAGTTCCCAAGCTGCCGATTGGGCAGCTTATCCTAGGTTCCCAAGCCTAAAGTGGGTATCTTATATGGTTCCCAAGCCAAAGTCCATACTATTCGTATAAACTGCCAAATTCCAACGATTACTTATGTATTATTGAATTTACACACTACATTCTTTAGCGTCGCTTCTGGGAATTGATACTGTCGACCTGACGACGTGACTCAAGGCGCTGGAAAAGATGTGGTTCAGGAACCCAACAAACGTCTTTCAGGCCAATAAAATGAATGAGCAGGGCCTTGTGGATGCATAAATGTTACCAACGCATCATTTTGTTCGATTGAAATTTCCACGACATTGCCTACCCACCATTATTTGTCATAAATGCAGGAAACATAACAACCGGGAAATAGGTCGGCCAATTTTAAATTCGGATCGACGGTATTGGACATTTTGGCCACAAAGTTAATCGTGTCATTTGAAACTTTGCTGACAGAAATTGAATTTGAATCAACTGGCACAAACTGGTGATAACCTCTTGTGCCAGCTATTGTGCTTCTAACTTCCCATCTTTCTTCTTGCAGCATCCTGCTTTCTTCGATTTCTTCCTTCGAAACATATATATGTTTAATTCCGTGAATGTTTCTGTCGCAAAAGTTGAACAGATCTGTCGGTGTCAGTATTTGGTCGGTTGATGGTCGCTGGAGGCTGGCTCAAGCAGCCAAACGTTTAGTCCTGCCACCAACTCCGTTGCATGGTGATTTGGTGAAACAAAATCTCATGGTGAAACATTCACAGAATTAAATACATATACGTTCCAAAGGAAGAAATTGAAGAAAGCAGGATGCAGCATTCCCTGACAACTTCCCACAAGTCAATGGGGAAGCCAGAAGGGACTGATATAATTGTTGAAGGTCCTTACCACCTTCCCACTAGCAAAGTCTTTATTTGTGAGAAGCTTGGAGGAAGAAACTCAATGGAGAATCTAGCAGAGCAGGTTGCAGGTTGTGTGGGGAACTCTGCCACATCCATGCACTTCCCAGAGTTTCACTGTGCTGGCCACAAGTGTGCTCCCTTGCCACTTATTTGCCCGTGGGAAGGGAGGGAAGTGGAGGGAGGGAAGGAAGGAAGGAAGGAGGAGGGAGAGAAGGAGGGAAGAAGAAAAGGGATGGAGGGAGAAACAGGGAGGAAGGAATGGGGGAGGAAGGAAGGGAGGAAGGAGAAAGAGAGGGAGAGAGGGAAGGGAGGGAGGAGGGAAGGAAGGAAGGAAGGAAGGAAGGAAGGAATAAAGAAGGGAAGGGAGGGAGAAAGAGGAAAGAAGGAAGGGAAGGAAGGAAGAAACAGAAAAGAAGGAAGAGAATGAAGCAAGCATGCAAAGAAGGAATGGAAGGAGGAAGAGAGGGAAAGAGGGAAGCCAGCAAACATGAAAATGAGGAAGAGGGAGGAAAGGGAGGGATGAAGGAAGTGGGAGGAAGGAAGAGGGAAGAGAAGAACTTTTCTGATGCTCTCTGTCAGCTTCTCACAAGCAAGTTAATGGCAGAAAGTCAGTAGTTGCTCCCACTGTCAATACTTTTTTTGCCCGCCCATGGTCATTCAGCTACCTCTGAAAAGATACCGTAACCTAATAAGTCACAAATTGTCAAAAGTTTTGTATCTTTCTGATCCATTCCAAGCAGGAGATTCTGTTTCTGTGCAGAGATTGTAGCACGTTTCAGCAGAGAGACAGGTATGATTACAATTTGATCTCTAAATATTGCTGGTTAGATCCAAATGGTTCCTGCTATAAACTTCTGCTAACTTAGAGGAAACATGTGTTCTGCCAGCTCCCATCTTGAAGAGATATGTTATCATTAGACCCAAAACTGTCCCCAAGATTTGCTGGCTCCTTCGGTATAGCTTTGAGTGCATGTATGTATGGGGAGCACAGAAGCCCACATCTGAAAAGGAGATTCTGAGAAGCTCTAGTCTAATAGTAAGGTTCTGTTTGTGGTTGCTAGGATACAGCCATATGCATCCCCCCAATTGCTCCATCTTCAGCTCTTGGTGTCACCCCCCTCTTTTTTTTAATATTATAGTCTTTAAATGAAAAGATGGATTATTTGTGAGGGTGTGAAAAATAGAATTGGAAGATTTTTCAAGAATGCATTGAGAATGTGTTTTGGTGGGTATTTTTAATGTCTCTAGTAAATTATTAATTACAATCAATGGATTTATTATGCTGATTTGTGCTGAGGAAATTGTGTCATCCATACCCACACATACACAAAAGCACTGGGGTGGATTTTTTGAGAGGAGGTCAGTTTGCCAACTCTTACAGAATTTGATGCACACATAAGAAGCTTTTGCACCTCTATGATCTAACATGATACAAGCGTAATTTGTTAGGGTTGTACTATAAAACTGACTTTAGAAATTCTAAAATCTGACAAGAGAAATGACAGTACAGTAGTTAAAAACGAACAGGGAAACACCAGACTCTCAAAGTAATCTGTCACTGTCTTTATGGTGGACAAAGAAATATATTTTTTCTTGAACAAAGAAATATATTTTCAATGTGAAATAGCTAAATGCCAATTCATGACATTTAGCTCATATGTCCTGTAGCTTGAACAGATTTTTGTAACACAAGGCATTCTTTGTTAATCAACTTACCAGTGCAAGACTTCTATGGCAACACCCAGCAACTGTTGATAAATGTCCACTGTTATAGGCAGTTATCACTGCATCTACATTCTGCATTTTGTTTCTTTTTGACCTCACCTGTTCATAATTCCTATCCTCTACAACCATGTGTGTGAATCTGCTTTTAAGTCGTGATGACAATTGATGTACAGTATCTATTGGAGGTGGTACCATTCTGGGGTTTTTTTTTTATTGTCATCCCACTGTCTCCTGTGTGTATGATAGAAAACTAATGATAAGCTTCAGTCTATTTATAATCCATGAGGTAAATTGCTTTTTCTGGATCAATTCTAGGTAATGTCAGCAAAGTTCTGTAGGTATGCTGTAGCCAGATTATTTTCTGAGGCCATGTATAGGAAACAGGTGACTTCCATGCAACATGAGAATGAAGAGAAATACACTTGATCCCAATTTTGGTATAAAGATACTTAATTTGCCTTTCTCAAACATTTGTGAAGCCACAATGTGCTTGCAAAACCCACAGTTTTCAAACTGTTGATGAAGTTTATAACTCAAAACACATGCATGCATACACAAATGCAGGGCTTACAGTAGGGAAAGGTGCACTAAAAATGCACCACAGTAAGAAAATTTAAACCAGGAAAATGTGCATATATAAACTACATATTATGAGAAGCATTCACAAAAAAGGCACATGAATGTTCGCATTGAAGTTAAGTTCCACCAAATATGTAGGTTTGTGCATAAGTAGGCTGTTATGTGCTTATGATAAGGAATGGAAGAAATGGAACAAAGTTAACATCGACTTATTTGCCCACCTGTAGTTTACTGGCTCCAAGTTCATTTCCAGACACAATTCATAGGGTTCACTGTGTCATAAAAATGTAAATGAAGCACCTCTGCCTCAAGAAGCTTTGTATAAGAAAAACATTTTTCAGTTAATGTACTCCAAAATTACCTAGCTTGTTAAAGCATCTTAAATTGTATGAGGAGACCTGAGCAATACAACAGAAATCCTTGTTCCTGATAATCAGCCCCATTGAACTCTCAAATTTTAGCACTTCATCTCTCAGTTCTGCCAATATCTGGGGCACATTTTAGGATGTGCAGCATGTGAGAAAGAGTCTTCTAAACAGTTAGCTTCAAACTGTAGAGGTTCTTCTTCTTCTCTAGAAAGACTTGTCTAGGCCTCCAGAGTCGCCTTTGTAGGCGTAAAACTCCCCTCTGCTTCGTGAAGGGTTTGAGTAGCATTCTTAAATGCTAATGAAAAAGGACACGGGTTTTGTTTTTTGTAAAGTCAAGATGGGAGCCAGCTATGCAATAAAAGCTCTGGGTTGTGCATGTAAAAAGGGCAGAGTTTTGATTGCACTAGTCTTGGCCACCAGGTTTATATTATGTTTCCACAGATGCCCCTGGTTCTGCCAGTCTCATGCTCTTAGATGTCTTACTTCTAGGTAGGACTCCACCCTATTGTGCCATATTCTGGTATGTTTCAAGGGATTCTAGTTGATGTTTTTGATTAATTCTTTTTTATTTTGTTATTATGGGCCATTGTGCTTTGCTGCTGCAATAGTTGTATATTTCTTTTGCTGTTATACACAAAAAGGTAGGAGATATGTTCAAATAACACACACACTATAAAAATCACTTTGTTCCATAGGGCACAAGTTCCATAGTTTTTGAAGGAGCTTGTATCTCCTGTTCAGGAAAACATACTTGTTTCAGTTTCAGAAAAAAAGGAATTGAAGATATCCAATTCTTCATCCTGTTCTGTGATGTACTGTACTGGGACTGCTCTAGGATTTGCTATGAAAGGATTTATGTGAGTGAAATAAGCAAAGAAGATATGATGTGTATCCAAAAATAAATTTGCAAAGTCAAGTTGGTATTGAGGAAAACTTGATTTAGCTATTTTACTAACCTTGGGGATGGAATTGCTGGTAAAGTTGATAGAGTGCCACTTTTCTATCAAAAATATTGACAATGTCAAGGATTCAATAAACCTTTGCTTGGTGTAGGCTTTTACAGAATGTAACTGTTGGGCAGTGCTGGGCTTCAGGGTTTAGTGACCATAGTCTAGGTAGTAATTGTCCTGACATTTCACCATCAACTGGCTGCCATCTTCAGAAGCAAGGTGGTGTGCCAGGCAGACAACAGGGGACTAAGCAGGAACTGACTGGACTGTTTTTATAACCAGGTGACCTGACCTGATTTTATAACAAGGTGACGCCAAGAAAACAATCAATCAGGATTGAGCAAAAGAACCAATCAGAGTCCAGCTTGCATCAACCTGCACCAATCCAAAACCATCTTGACTAAAGACCAATCAGGTCGTTTGGCTATAAAGACAGGAGCCCAGTCAGTGCTTGCTTAGTTGCCTGTAGTCAGCCTAGAGACCATCTTCCTCTGAAGGTGCCAGCCATAGTAGCTTGTGAAGTGTTTCTAGACCACGGTCATTAAACCCAGAAGCTCAGCACTGTCAGATGTTTGCTTGCTTCTGTTGTATTGTTTGAGGATAATCTCACAGTATCCTTTGAAAATGATCAAATGATCTCTTACCAAGTATGAAAATGTGTATTTTAAAGTACTGTATATGCTAGTTATGTTATATTTAAATTAATCCTGTTGTTATACTACTGTATACTAATTAGAACCTATTTTAGCATGGCCTTTGCTCATGTTCGGAAGTAAATTTTGCAGATTCAGAGTCTCCTTTATTTGTGGATTCAAAATAGATTTATTTTCTTTAACTCTAGGTGAGTGTCATCCCAGTCTATTTGCTCTGTAAGAAATTAAGAAGAAATGGACATATCTCTATGCTGAATTCTGTATAAAATCCTGATGTGTTGGTACTTAGGCATGTAACCATTCCTACACCCACATATAATGGTACATCAAGGAGATTTATGACAATGGGAATGTTTTTACAAAGATATTTATAGATGATGAAAATCACAATTAGGCAAATCAGAACAAGTTGGAAAAGCTGATGTGTGTTTGGTTTTGTTAATATATTCTCCAGTTACATAAACATTGTGCTAGGAATACCTTCCATGCAATCCGATATAAACAATAAAGTTTTTGTTTCTTTAATTTTTGTCATTGGGGGCATACACAAAATATGTTTTTCAGTTCGGTGTAATGTGGAATTATGCCCTTGTTAGATTCTTTCTTTACCAGACCTAAAAGTGTACAGATTTGCATTTTATAGAAGTCTTCTGATGTTTTGAATGATACAGCTCTCATTTTATTGTAACCTTTATGGTCCCTAGAAATATTCTACCTGACCTTGTTTGAAAATGGCAAGGAATGTATAATTAAGGTAATAGCTTTTTGAAATAGAAGAGAAAAAAAATACAATTTTCCTTGCACCAGGGGGCACTGTTGTTGCACTATAAATTGAAAATAAAAACAATTAGTAGATTAAAGGTGAAACTATGAACTTCAAAGTTGGAACTTTTTTATTAGGTTCATATCATTCTTACTGATTTCTGCAAAGTACAAGAGGAAAGTGAAAATACCGTGTTCCCCCGAAAATAAGACCCTGTCTTATATTTTTTTGAACCCTGAAATAAGCGCTTGGCCTTATTGCCATGCACTCAAAAGCCCGATTGGGCTTATTATCAGGGGATGTCTTATTTGGGGGGAAACAGGGTATCTATCAATCATCTATCTTTGCAAATTACATTCCTCTTTGCTAGTAAGACTTTTTTTTGATGGCCTGTTTTCAGAACAATGGACTTTGGTTTCAAATTACATTGTATTTTGGGGTTGATTTTGACTTAATATTGACTTTGTTGTGATACTGCCATTAAAACTAATAGATAAGGATCAGAATGGCAATAGAGGTGGTTGTATTAAAAAATTCAAATTGATATGTTATTAGTATGAAGCGTCACCTGTGTAGTTTTAAGGAACAAAATGATGAAAGTCAGAGTTTCTTTTATATCGAATGACTTGTGAGAAATTCAGTCATGTAGAAAATCTAAGATGTGGAACGCAAGAATCTTCTATTAATTCAAAGATCTGGTGTATAATCTTGTTGCTCTGACCTTTGTGATTTGTGAATGGTTTTGCAAAGATTCTTAACCATAATGATCTCAAGGAAGAATCATGCCCTGGTTTAGGAGGATTACTTTTTATACCCCCACCATGGTTTGTTATTGATTTTTTGTTTAGGTTTTTAATAAAGAAGGGGGGGTGGGAAAGCAAAGTTGGATTGTTAAATTCAGTTTTTAATAAGCACAAGGTGCATACACATAACATAGAATCTTCTGAGCGCAACTGTTTCCTCAGGAAATAGCCATGTATATCTCTTGCATTAAACAATAAAGAATGTATCTGGAATTATGTGGCAGTGGTACAATCTCTGGAAATTAGTTGTCTGCTTTAAAAAATGTTCGCCAAGTGCTACGTTTGTGCATGCTTTCTGAATTATTTCCAGAAGGTCCAATGTTAACATGTGTTAAATAGGGCCAAAATGAGGTCCTAATGTTTTTTTTTTTGCATCTGAAGGGGGCAGGAAAATAAATGGTTTGTCCCATGAAAAAGAAATGCAACTAATTGGACAGGATGCCAAAATAAAATTTGTGCTAAATCATCTTTGAATCATTTTGCCCTCGCTCAGCCTCAAAACAGGTAATCATTCTGGCACATTTAAGACTACTGCAATGCATCCTATGCAAGGCTGGCTTTGAAGATGATTCAGAAGTTGCAGTTAGTCCAAGGTACGATGGTCTGGATGTTGATAGAGATGAATAGCTAGAAGAGCCTAACTAAGGTGCAGGTAGTCCTCGACTTACGACAGTTCATTTAGTGACTGTTCAAAGTTACAACGGCACTGAAAAAAGTGGCTTATGACCATTTTTCACACTTAGGACCATGGCAGCCTGCCCATGGTCATGGGATCAAAATTCAGATGCTTGGCAACTGGTTCATATTTATGTCGGTTGCGCTGTCCTGGGTTCTGGGTCATAGGATCACCTTTTGAGACTTTCTGACAAGCAAAGTCAATGGGGAAGCCAGATTCACTTAACAACCGTGTTGCTAACTTAACACCTGCAGTGCTTTTTTGCTATTTTGACCATACAATTCTGTCAATGAAATATTAGTGATTAGCAGACATACATTTTTTACAGTTTTAAAATAAATTGCTCCAAACCATTAAGATTAAGCATGAAAAGGACAAAGTATTAATTCAGTTGATATTGTTCAGAACTTTATATCAGGACATCAGATATGGAAATCTTGCCTTTTCAAACACCGATATCTTTTATTTTTATCACTTATTTGTTTCTCATATGTTTGAACCACCCAACACCTTTCCTAATAAACTTCCAACCATCATGTCTGTATGAAATTTTTAAAAAAGTCTTTAGGTTAACATAAATTTTATATCCTTGTCCCATTCTACTTAATTACCTACCTCCTGAAAATGAGACGATTGTGTAGATGAGTGTACTCTTGCAACTTAAAGACACAACAGACCGATTCCTGCTCTCCCTGGTCTGTGACTGAGGGCTAAAAATATGCATTAGGTGATGTATTGCTGTCTGTAATAACAGAAAAGTCAATATACCGGTACTTGTCTTGGACAATCATTTGTTTCAAAACCTGTTTGGCAGAATATGTTGAGTTATACATCTACTTGTTATCAAATTGTGACTCATTAGTTTGTTAGTAACGAAAGAAGTCCCAGATTAGGGTTTATTGTATAGCTGTTCTTTCATATATTTCCAAATCCATTGTATTGATCTTACTGTACCAGAGTGCTGCAAATGTCTGTCATTGATTCAGTGGTATATATTATAGTTTCTTCTTGCAACCAAGGTCATTCTGATTCTTGTCTCATTCTTTGTTGATTTTAACTTGTAAGGGGAGCTCTTTCTGCTGACAGTAAAGAATGAATGACGTGGATCTGTTGTTAAATGAACACACCATTCCAAATATAAGTTTAGAGTATTGTACATTAAGTATTTTAAAGGCTGCTTTAAAGGGTAATCTCTTTACTTCACAATACAAGCTTTTAGTACAGTTACATGGATACATGTGTGCATATCAGAGGTAGGTTTCAGCAGGTTCTGACCAGTTCTGGAGAACCGGTAGCGGACATTTTGAGTAGTTTGGAGAACCGGTAAATACCATCTCTGACTGGCCCCGCCCCATCTATTCTCTGCCTCCCAAGTCCCAGCTGATCGGGAGGAAATGGGGATTTTGCAGTAACCTTCCCCTGGAGTGGGGAGGGAATGGAGATTTTGCAGTATCCTTCCCCTGGAGTGGGGTGGGAATGGAGATTTTACATTATCCTTCCCCTGCCACGCCCACCAAGCCACACCACGCCCACCAAGCCACACCATGCCCACTAAGCAACACCCACAGAACCGGTAGTAAAATTTTTTGAATCCTACCACTGGTGCATATGCATGTATTTAGATAAACATACAAGAGGTTTCTACAAAATTATAAACTGTACAGTGTGTGTGTGTGTGTGTGTGTGTGTGTGTGTGTGTGTGTGTGTGTGTGTGTACACATACATACATATATACATGTACACCTTAGACTGTCTACTGTATACCTCACCCCATTCCTGAGAAGAGAGAGAGAGAGAGAGAGAGAGAGAGAGAGAGAGGATGTAAGTCTGTGTGTATCCTTTGAGTCAATCTTGCAGTCTAGACTCCTGGAAACTACCTGGATAATCCCTGCAGTTTTCTTAGCAAGATTTGCAGAAGTGGTTTGCCATTGCCTGCTTTCTAGGGCTGAGTGAGATTGACTGGTCAATGGTTACCCAACTGGCCTGTGCTAAGGCAGCACTATAACTCATGATCTCCTAGTTTCTAGCCTGCTGCCTTAACTACTATACCAAACTGGCTTTCAAATTCTCTATATAGAGGGTTATTACTATTCATTGTCAAGTACTGACATGTATATGTATATTCGGTCCCATGGTTTTAAAAAAAATCTGTAACTGCATAATTAAATTATAAATTCCTTCTGGCTGAGAATTCTGGGAACCGTAGTACCAAGATTTCTGGAGGGCACTGATTTGGGGTTAGCTGATTTATTGATGCTCAGTATGCCTTTGATTGTTGCTTGGACAAGCAAAAGAAAGGGGCTACCATAAATCATATCCAGCTCTGGTTTCCCACTGGCATCTCACTGGCTGCTGTGGAAATAGACATTTTGATGTATTACAAAAATGGTTAGAAATACTATTTTAAATCAATCTCTGAAATTGTGGAAATATCTGTCAACCAAGGATACCCAATCATATTTTATTCACAGCTAGCTTCCAGAAGATGAAGAAAAGATTTTCCTAACAGAAATTTAAAAAGAACCTGCATATTTTAAACTTGCTATCTAACTGAACTCTGAAAGAGAAAAGATATCAGGAAGACCAGGATGGAAGCTCAGAATAGAACAAGCTGTGCTGTTCCTACCACATTCCTACCTTGAAAGAACTCGATTTGTTTGAAGGTCAGGATGCAAGGTCAAGCCATAGACTTCATAGAAAGATGAATTATAAGAGAGAATATAGAGAAACAAATCAATAAAGAAGAAGTAACTAGGAAGACAAAGGCAGCAGGGTTGCAAAGCTATCCAGTGTATTGAAAGGAGTATCACCTGTGCAATACTTTACCTGCTAGAAAAAAGTTGTAGGTATTGCTCATAAGGTGCATTGCTGCCAGTGATGTACTACTAAGCCAAGCACTTCTGAAAACCAAATGTGACAGCTAGAGAGGAAATTGAAAGCCAACCTTTCTAAGCTTTTTCTAAAATGCTACCTGCTACCTATCAAGGACAAAAGAAAAAGAGGTACATCAATGCATGGATTCAGGCACAGTATAGAAAGAGGAGGAATTTAACCACTGGGGAAATTTGGGGACAAGTGGAGCTGTGCAATACTTCATCTGCTGTCCAAACTGATGACAAGTCACATGAAAAAAGTAGTACAGTAATTTTAACTCAGTCCTAGCTGAAATCTGGCAAGTGCTAAGGAACATCAGTTCAGAATGAAGGATGTTGAGCCATGCAAAAGGATAAAAAAGGAAAGTTACTTTGCCAAAGAGAGATTTTGTGCATAGATCCTTCTCTGCACTTGCCAAAAGCAACTGCAGAGAAGGGAAAATAGGAATACTTGGGTTTGAGAAAGGCATTGATTCAGGGGACACTGTGGAAACTTGGACAATGGAGAGAATCACAAGATATGATATCTTCACAGAATTATCAAATGGATTTTATGACCAATCGATTATCCAGAAAATTTGTGACCAGAACTTACACTGATTCATTTATTCTATATAATGAAATTACCCATTATTAAAACATTTCTTTCTTTAGATGCTTCCTTCATTTCATTTACCAAAACAACGTCACTTATTCATTCCGAAGAAGGGAATGTCTGAGTGCTAAATGCCTAAAACTCAGACATTCCCTTCTTCGGAATGAATAAGTAACGTCGTTTTGGTAAATGAAATTAAGGAAGCATCTAAAGAAAAAAATGTTTTAATAATGGGTAATTTCATTATATAGAATAAATGAATCAGTGTAAGTTCTGGTCACAAATTTTCTGGATAATCAATTGGTCATAAAATCCACCAGAGAGTTTTTGTACTTAATTCTGTATGATGCCCAGAGTCTATCATAAGATGTAAGTTTTACATAATTAAAAACTGACTACATTTCTATGTAAGTGGAAACTGCTAAGAAAAACGATAAAGTTTCTTTCAAGTGAAATGCAAGTTCTAGTGATTTCATACTGTAGATACATCAATGTTACTTGCTTGGCAGCACACCAAAAATAGTTTGCCATTGTCACCTTCTAGGATGTTACTATCTATCTATCTATCTATCTATCTATCTATCTATCTATCTATCTATCTATCTATCTATCTATCTATCTATCTATCTATCTATCTATCTATCTATCTATCTATCTATCTATCTATATATAAAGGAGATCTATATCTATATTTAGATCTCTGAGAGATCTAGATCTTCTATCTATATTTATATAGATCTATATAAATAGATCTATACTAGTCTCCCTTTATTTATTTATCAGTAAAAAATATATCACACATAGAAAATAATGGTCTGTCGTGTAAGTAACTGCCTGGATGGCCCCTGGATCAGGGGGGCCCGAAAGGCAAAAAGGAAGCAGTATGCTCCCTCCCATATTTAGGTATACCAGGTGATTTGACAGAAAAAACATATATATCCTCTTCCCTGGAACAAGCTGATAGGGAGGAGAATCCTGTGGCTTAGAGGTTAAAGCATTTGCCTAACAAGGCAAGCAGCCCGGGTTCGATTCCTTCTCTCTCTCTATCTCTATCTCTATCTCTATCTCCCCCCATCTATCTATCTCTATCTCTATCTCTATCTATCTCTATCTCTATCTCTATCTCTATCTCTATCTCTCTCTCTCTCTCTCTATCTATATATATTGATGGCTAACCTTTTCCGGACCAAGTGCCCAAAGCATATGCACGCACGCGCACCCGAACCCCCAAAATGCAGTGCATGCGCCCCGCCGTGCATGCGCATGCATCCTCACATGCGCCCTGCACATACATGCACCCTGCGCATGCGTACGTGCCCCCGCATGCACCCTGTGCATACATGCGCCCTGCACATGCATGCGTGCCCCCACACGCACCCCGTGCATGCGCCCCTTTGCATGCACCCTGCCCCCCGCACATGTGCATGCACCCTCCCGCACGTGCCCTGCCCCGTGCATGCGCGGCAGAGACCCGAAGACCAGCTGGCCGGTGGGAGGAGCGCGCGCATGCATGGCGGAGCTCGTGTGCCATCAGAGAGGCTCGCGTGCCATCAGAGAGGGCGCTGCGTGCCACCTCTGGCACCCGTGCCATAGGTTCGCTATCACGGATATATAGACAATGGAGACACATTCTCTGAAGATGAAAGATGGGAGATTGAGGACAGATGAAAGAAAATACTTCACACAAATCATAGTTGAACTGTGGAATTCTCTAGGCAAAGAAGTAGCTGCAGTTCTCGAAAAAGGCTGAGAAATTTTCAGGAGGAATAACACTAATAATGCTTACTAGTTCTTTTGTCTATAAATTAGGTCAAATATCAGAAGTAATATCTTACAAAAGCTGTTGTAGAGAAGGAGCAGTAGAGAATGCAATTACATTCATATGGTCACATGCCTGGTTATCCCATAATAGTCTGTTGATGCTAATGCGGCCTCATGCACACAATCATTTCAACTTAAGGATTGGCATTTCCTCATCCTAAACTTTGGGAAGTGCTTCCTTTGGCATTTGTACTGCAAAAATATTCGTTAGTATAATGGAGGACATTCACAATTTTCATGAGGGTAGTGATTCAGCATAATATAGTGTATTCTGATTGATTTTCACAAATCTTGGGTAGAATGCTTTTCACCTTATCTTAATAAAGAGCATTATGTAAAAGCTGTGGTTGACCAAAGGCATTGGTGGAGCATGGTGATCAATATTCATGAACACAGCAATTATAATCATGGCATGTAAGAGATTGCAGTTTTGATATAAAGAATCAATTATGAAGAACACGAATTATCAAATAATATCATGAAAAAGTACAATTACAGAGTTGGAAAAGATCAGAGCAACATTTTGAATTAATACAATTGACAGAAAATTATTCAATTTAGGTGATATAAATAGATTGGTGCAACAAGACAAGAGAGTACAGAAAAAGCCTATGTCTAGTTTAATGAAAAGAAGGACTAGAGGAGACATGATAGTAGTGTTCCAATATCTCAGGGGCTGCTACAAAGAAGAGGGAGTCAAGCTATTCTCCAAAGCACCTAAGGGTAGGACAAGAAGCAATGGGTGGAAACTAATCAAGGAGAGAAGCAACTTAGAACTAAGGAGAAATTTCCTGACAGTTAGAACAATTAATCAGTGGAACAACTTGCCTCCAGAAGTTGTGGGTGCTCCAGCACTGGACGTTTTAAAGAAGATGTTGGATAACCATTTGTCTGAAGTGGTGTAGGGTTTCCTGCCTAAGGGGGTTGGACTAGAAGACCTCCAAGGTCCTTTCCAACTCTGTTATTTCTATTTCTTCTATTTCTAAAAGCAATTGGGCCATTTGCACACCTGTGAATGAATGAAAATAATGACTATTATCTATTGCTTAGAAAAGCATCTGTTGTTTCCAAATAAGTAGTTTAAGCAAAATTTATTGAAATACACATGGAAAAGCAATGAATAAAAAAGCACAGTTTATTTTGTTGTATATAATGAAAGAAAAAGAAAATTAGTGAAAAATGCAGGGCTGATAAGAAACACTGCACATAAGACCAATCATTATTTAATTTGATCAAGGATAGATCTTGGAGGAAAAAATGGACATGGAAGTAAGGAAAGACGAGAAAGAAAGTAGAGTGAAACTAGAATGAATGCAGGAAGAGAAACTATAAAACTATATGAAGAATTGTTAGAAAATAGATTAATTTCTGATCCTATTGAATTATTGGATTAGCTTTCCTCAAACCCTGCAATTTTCTTGGCAAAACTTTTAGAAGTGGTTTGCCATTGCTTGTTTCCTGGAGCTGAGAGAGAGTGACTGGCCCAAGGTCACCTAGCTTGGCTTTGTGCCTAAAGTGGGACTAGAACTCTCTCCCAGTTTTAGTCTGTTACCTTAATCTCTGGACCAAACTGGCTCACATATTGGGAACAGGGATAAAGAAATTGTTAAGATGTGCAAATTCGGGTAGAAAGATAGTAGGTAAAATGTGGTGTTTTGTGAGGAATAAAAGTTTGTTTGATGAAGCAAAAATGGCCATATATTAGAACTTTCTGCTCCTTTGCTATATGAAGTGAGAATTGGGTACGTCACAAGAAACAAAAGCAAGTTGAATAAAATGGAATGGAATACCTAAAATGTATGTGTTATGAAAAAATGAAGAGCTTAGGTCATTAATGAATGATAAATTAAAATGGATTAAATACAAAAATGATGTAGACTGAATTTGAGACAGAATTGAGAGTTAAATCACAAAACAAATATATGAAGAAAAAGTGAATGGATAAAGAAGAGATGTAAAAGTGAGAAAGTCATAGTCAGATAAATAAAAATGTAAGAAATACAACATTTGAAAAGCAAAAGGCAATGTATTATGTGATGTTGGACATGGTGAAAACAAGGAGAGGTACAAGGACAGAAATGCAGAGCAAGATAAAGTGAATAGTTTGGTACAAACTAGATTTACTTAGATCAACTTTATCTTTAATGTCTTTTCATAGCTACTTAATTTTCTACTGCATTTTGCTTAGCCCTGGTTACCCTGCAAGGGATTTGTGTGATGAATATGTATGTTGTAGGTAGTTACATAAGAACAGTAATTTTATTGGTCAAATTTGATTATTCTAAAAAGTACTAGGAGTCATATGTTATGAGAAGACATTTAATGATTAACTTCGCAAATCACTACAAGTCTTCGATAAGATGTAACTTCCTTGTACTGTAAGATTGATATAAACATTTCTCCCCAAAGAAGAACAGTAGAGAGTTAATTATAAATTAGAAAGCCAACCTACTATTTGTTGCTGAACTAAAATTCCCATTTCCTTTTTTGCTGCCATAGTAACTGAAATGGCTTAGAACTGTCATTCAGCAATACTTGGAAGACTATTTGTTCCTGCTTGTAATGATAAATGATTACTTCCTTTTAAAAAGCATGTATACCTATGACTTGATTCAGAATTCAGCATGGAGGTAGAGTTCAGTGTACAGGGGTGTATTTGTTTACTAAACTAAATTATTCTTTGTAGAGTCCCCTTTGCAGAAACTCTATGGTAGTTTGCCATAATCCCCCCTCTTCTCAATTGGCTGATGATATGCATATTTATTCTGTTGGACACAGAGATCCAAAATTGGTTTGCAATGGAGGACATAAGTGATGTGTCTACTTTTAAAATTTTCCCTTGTATACTCAGCTGTTTAGGAACTATTTTCTACAGTATCTTTTTTTTTGTGGGGGGGGAGAGTATTTGCATGCAAATAAAGGAATCACTTAAAAATTCATCCTTTGAATTTTTCATTCTTTGACCATCCGTCAAAGAAAACGTCACTTCATGGCTATATGTCTGAATCTAATGCTAGATTTGGTGTTTGGTTGAGAAACTAACATGCACACTATGAACTGAATTTATGTGGCTAATGTGCTGTGAAAGCACTATTATTATTCATTGGCTTTCAGATTGTGTTACTGTAAAATGTTACAAGAAAAGTGTTGACTCATGAGCTATGATCTAAGTTGGGAAAAGCATCAGTTAGAAACATCTTCCAACCAAATCTTTGATCATTGAAAGAGAAGGTTGCGCTAATGGTATTTCCCGGTGAGTATGGTGTCTTTCATGTGTATTTATCAATGAAACTATCATTCTTCTTGATACAGGGCTAAATTACTTACTCCACAGGGTATATTTTCTTTTCCTAAAGACAACCAGGCCTTCTCCCTTTCTTCCCAGGATAGGATGCTTATTAAACATACAATTGCCTACATGAGTTCCTTCCGCAGCTAATAGCAGCTCAGACTAGGAGGTGGGGAAGGGTAATTTGGATAATTGATGTATGGGAACACTTTCAGTGCTTTCCTCTATGTTCGATATCTTAACCCATGCTGCTTCCCCCCCCCCCCAAAAAAATCAGGAAATCCAATCATAGCACATAGTTTGGCAATTATATTTTGGCAAGTATCTTGACTAGCAATATTTTATTTATGTAATAAATAATAGCCAATGGGAGGAGGACATCATTTTATTATAAGCCTATATATCCTATATCAGTGATGGCAAACCTTTTTTTGCTTGGGTGCCAAAAGGGCGCGCGCGTGTGCCCACACCCATAATGCAATGTCTTCCCCCCCACGCATGCGTGCACAACCCCCCACGCTGCCCCCCACGCATGCACGCAGGCCTCACTGAAGCATCCAGACTTCCGGTAGGCCCGTTGGCCCCGTTTTTCACCATCCACACGCTCCGGAGGCTTTCCTGAAGCCTGGGGAGGGCGAAAACGGCCTTCCCCCGCCCTCCAGAAGGCCAAAAATCAGCTGGAGCTGACATAGGGCAATGCCTCGCGTGCCCTCAGATATGGCTCCGCATGCCACCTGTGGCACGCGTGCCATAGGTTCGCCATCACGGTCCTATATGCTTCTAGATGGAAAGATTAGTTGACCCTGGCTGACCTTGAAAGTGAAAAAGGGTTAGACCACATTACTGATTTGATGGGAGATCTTCAGAAAGTTAGAATGTAAAAATTGATATGGTGGGGTGTGTGGGACCTCGGATAAGTTCTTTGTTTACCCAACGTAGTGTTCTTATCTGGACTTTCTTATAAAAACTTAATCTAACGGTTCAGGTTCTTGCTACCTGCATCTTCTTCACGTAAAATCTACCCATCATTTCTGTAACATCTGAGAAGATATGCTACAGATTCTGCCACCCCCTTCCTAGGTGGTTAGGTTGGTGGGAATCCGGAAGCAATCCTTTTGATGGCTGCTCCTTTGTAGAAGAGCATAGAGATGACCTCGCAGAAATAGGCAGCAACCATTAGTAAAATAGGAGCTTAGCTTGGGAAAACAGAAAAGCATGAGAAAGAAACTCAAGATTGCTCTGCCTTGCATCTCTTTGTATAAGAGAACGAGAAACTCTCCAAGCTTTCAAGATTTCTGTCATTAAAGGCTAAATCAATAAAATGGAGTGCTAATATTTCTTGAAGTGTCTGTTTCCTGATCTGGTCTACTTAGAGGGGTGATACCCAGCTTTATGGCACAGCTTGGACCCTGTGGTCAGAATGATCTGTTGAGGTCAGGATGACCCTGTGTTAACATTTAAGAAAAAAATTAAAAATAACCCTTCTCTGCTAAGTCTGTGGACGTAGGATGCTAAGTCCTGTGCTTGTCTTAGTTATACCTATGACTTATATTGTATCCAATTTTAGTGTTTTATGGATAATTGCCTATAGCAGGGATGTCAAACTCGATTTCATTGAGGGCCGCATCAGGGTTGTGTTTGACCTTGGGGGGCTGGGGTGGGGGTGGTCAGGGTGGGCATGGCCAGCTCAACATCACTATGTTGGGGGCACCTGTGGTGGCCTGAGCGCTCTTCCAGCGAAAATGGGCTCCCGAGCTCCGTTTTCAGCTGCGATCGCCTCCTGCACCACTCTGCCAGCAAAAACAGAGCTCGGGGGGGGGTGTCACGTGGCCCTCCCAGGCCCCATTTTCACCCATCTGAACTTAGAAATGATTTAAAGTGTTTAATTCAGGGGTGTTAAACTCGATTTCATTGAGGGCCATATCCGGGTTGTGTTTGACCTCGGAGGGGGGGCATGGCCACGGGGGGGCCGGGCCAGCTTGATGTCACGTGTGTCAGGGGCGCCTGTGGTGGCCCAAGCGCTCTGCCAGTGAAAACAGGCTCCCGAGCTCTGTTTTCGGCTGTGATGGCCTCCTGCAACCCTCTGCCAGTGAAAATGGAGTTCCATTTTCGCTGGCAGAGGCACCACGGGCTGGTCCTTTGCTGTTTCCAGGTTGACACCATGGGCCAGATCTAAGCAGCCTGCGGGCCGGATCTGCCCCCCGGGCCTTGAGTTTGACACCCCTGGCCTATAGCGTTTTAATGGATTGTTGATTTTATGGTCTTATGGGTTTCTGCTTTATGAGTTTTTATTATCTACGAGCCTCCTAAACTTTTAGATTGTGGTGGCATCTACACGTAATCAGTCAATCTGTCAGTGGGGTCTGTACTCTGAAATCTTGACTCAGATTTCAGTCTCAACCAAATCAATACTACAATTCAGATCTAAATCATGATCATGGTCATTGCTTTTCCTAAAAAAACAAAACAAAACCCTGAAATATTACTGAGGGTACGATAGTGCTGGATAAATATGGTATTTTAGAAATGCCTATGAGGTTGACAGTTCTGCTGTAAATATTTGGGCGCCATAACATTTGGGCTGAGCGATAATGCTTTGCACTTTAAATAGCTGGATGCCAGAGAGAGGATTCACTTATAAATATGGCAGTTGCAGCATGGTGTTTTTGAATATAACCAGAAGCAGATTCATAGAAATGGCCATTAAACTGCTTGACTTTAGGAACCTATTTATAAGTCTGGAAATCTATAGATAAAAATACAGAAATAGTTTTAATAAGGCAGACAGTCAGACTAAGTATTTTAAATACTTAGCCCGTCAGTTCTCATATAGTAGAATTCCCATGATCAATAGTCTAGTTATCCGAAACATGTCCCACAGCCCACATACTTTCCTCAGCACACTGAATCAGCTTCAGAGAAATTATCTACCACATTTTGTAAATAGGGGTAAATTGCAGTACATAGTCTACCACAAAAAAAGCTTATATTTTTAAGAAATGATACGCCAAGATATATACATTAGTCCTTATGCCAGCTGCAATAACTGCAAAATTATTTTATTGTACTTGTGGGCCATTTTACATGGATGGAAAGGCAATGGAAAAAAAAAAAAAAAGCAAAGACAGCATAAGAAAACATAGAATTACAGAATAGAATAGATAAATCAGAATAGATGTTTGGTTTTTTTTGGCCACAATCTATGATCACCTTTCTCTATAGAGTTATGCGTTTACAAGCATTTGAGTGCTGTCTATTCACACCATTGTTTATCAGTTACGGTAGGTAGGAAAAATGAGTGAACGAGTAGCAGTTCAGAATATTCACTGCTTTAATAATTTGTATTTTACCTACAATATGAGCTAATCATTCTTTAGAACTGGAAAAAAAACCAGCCAAACAAACAAACCCCTTAACCTCCTCTGTGTTGAAAGAGAAATAATTCATCCAGGAAAGAGGTCAGAGGTCAGTTCAGGACCTCAGAGGTCAGTTCAGGACTTGCTTTGCATCTCTCTGATTTTGAGAGATGACTAAATTCAACCTGTTTAAATGAGTTCCTGCTTTGTCTTCAGGTTGCCAGCTTACTTGCTTATGGAGAAGTATAAAGGTCTATGGTCTCTAAAATGAGACTGGCATGTGGGGACAGGGCTGATTATTCTCCTTTTTTGCTCCCCTTGGGTTCCTTCCATATACTGCCTCCTTCGTATTCTACCATCAGTTGATTTTCTAAACTATGTCTTTGTGTGCTAGTGGTGGTGGTGAGGGAGAGGGGATTTTTAAAGGTTAAATTTAGTTAAATTTTAAAAATTGAGTTCAACAAATATGAGGTGTTAGATAGTGGGTAGAGATGACAGGAGACAGACTTCCAAGCAGTTCTTTATTTCAGCTCTTGTATCAGCAACCAGCAAAGAGCAGTCTGACAGCTTGCCCTTTTATAGGGAGCTGTCAGACAGACCAGCCAATAGCGTTTGAGTTTTTCCCCGCTCAAACGCTGGACCTGGTTGGAACCATGCAACACAGTTTAAACAGTTAGAACATAACACCCCTCCCCTCCTGGATGGAGCTGTCCAGCATACGTAATCACGCAGGTAGGCGGGGCGTTTTGGAGCCCTACTAGACCTGCGCAATTCAGTTGGTGGTGAGGCAGCGGCCTGTGCAGACAGGGCTGCTGCCGCTCCGGGGCTTGAGCATGGAAGCTCCTGGAAGGTACTGGGTGTGGCCTCCACGGCCGA
>QLTV01001839.1:4642534-4679143 GCA_003457575.1 Thermophis baileyi
TATCTATAAGTTTTCTATTCCAATTGAAGGGACATATATCTCAGATAGAAAATTTATTTTCCAATAATTCCCATCTCAGTTATTGGAGAGTTCCAGATATTTAGCTGGAATATATGAAACTGCTTGGGCTCATTCTTACATAGTCATTGTTTCGATTCTCTAATCCCCCAGAAGCCCTTGAAGGTAATCTGTCATTGTCTTGACTTTTGCTGACTTGAAATGCTGAGAACAATAAGCAGAAAGCATCTCTGTGCCCCAAGTGGCTAAAGATCTTGAAGCAGCAACAATTCTCTTATCACCACAGGGAAAGAAAGAAGGGAAAAATCCCATTGCTTCAGAGAAGAGGAAAATTAGCAACGACTTTGTCAATGTCTGGGTTACTAAGGGTGAGCTACCAGGCCGCCATTTTCTTTCAGGACTTAAGCTCAGAGACTGGAGGAGGAATAAGGGTGTTTTCTCCAATAAGAATATGTTACCACCATGTCTCAAAAAGAAATCAATGTATGGCAAGAAATCCAACAAATTCTACCTTCCCAGCAATTTCAAATATACTGTGGTTGAACCAGAAATAATCTCAGTTATCCAACACTGCTGATGTTATGGGACACAAGATGTAAAACTGCTTTCAAACTGGTATAGAATCCTTGAATTGAGATGCCCTTATTGGAATTTTGGATTTTGTTTTTCTTTGAACAGTTGGCTTTAGTGACAGATATCAAGCACATTCATTCCTGAAACATTTCCAAATTTCAGAAGAGTTTTGCCAAGAGGCCAAGTAAGATTGCCATGTCAGAAAACTAATTTGGATCCTGGCCTTGCACTATTATTGAATGACCTGTAGAGAAATATGTTGATTTTGTAATTGTCCCCTGGTTTATGAGCAGATGTCATTCACTGGTGCCAAGGCTCAGGGCTCAAAGTATGCTTCTGACAGTTTAAAGGTTTAGTTGTAAACTAATTATGTTTTAATTATTCTAGCAAGATGCTAGGAAGCAAGCCTCTCCATGGTATGTAAAACTAAAAAAAAAAAGTTTAAATAGTTTTGGCATTTACTTTAATGAGTGATTTAATTCAATGTGATTTCAATGTAGACATGTAAGTTTGCAGTTGCAAAATGACTTTAGTTTCAAAACATTTTCTAGCTTTATTTCCTCAATTAAACATTTTATAGTTTCATTGAAATTATAAAAAAAAATGCTAAGTATGATCAGTGTCTGATTGAGACATCATTAGAGAGTACCAGAATTATAAGCAAGAATGAGTAGAGGAAAAAAAAAACATTCTGGAAGAAAACAATGGAAACCTCTTACATATTATTATTAAGAAAGCTACATGGATGTGCCCATGAAGTTACCAGAAGTAGAATCCAACCCTAAGGACATCTTAAAAAAAAAAGACTTTACACTTTACTTCCTTTGCCACAGAATATTGGAACATATGCAAATAAGAATTGGCAATTGCAATGTATTTATTAAATGTAAATTCTCTACTTTCCTTTATGAAAATTTAAGACCTACATCTAATTTTTAGGTAGACCTAATCAAAAAAGAAGTTCATTAAAAATAGTTGAATTATATTCCAAGACAATATGTTAGGGGTTCAGATCTGAACTCTTGATAGTTGACTTGATTGTTCTATCAATCCAAAGTAAAACAAGTCAAAGTATAAACAGTACAATGCAAAAACATCAGCCTTCAAAAATTTGGGCAGTTGCAGTGATCCACACAATCATAAAATAATGAGGATTTTTTTTAACCTCATAATAGTCATCCATCATTTTTCATTATGACTAAACCCCTAGCCTGAATGTGTAAGAAAGGAGGCATTGCAAATCTGTAGCAAAAGGCAAATCTGAAAATCTGCTGCTGTCAGCCCTTCAAGGTAGACCAGACTGGGAAAATAGTATTTTTATTATATGGTTACACTAAAACAATCTTGTAAGTCTAGATGCACTTACCCCCTCCCTTCCTTTATGTTCATGAGACTTAGGGAGGGTCATATCTGAAACGCTTTCTCAATTTACATTTCTATTTTAGACTCAGATTTTTGACCATTGCCTTGGTTTTCCTCCTTTTCCTCATGGTTACTCCTACTTCCCATTACAGCTACGGTATATGGTAGTATCTTTAAAGAGTAGCCATGGAAACTTGTGGAATATTATTATTCTTAAACACAGACATTATTCAGCCAATCATAGCTGTGACTTTTAACTAAATCAGAATGGAATGCTTGAAATGATCCAGTCCAAAGGGCTTAAGGAGGTTTGGGCAGAAAAACAGTATGTTTGAATCATATCTGAAAAATATGGGTGGAAATTGTTTTTCAATTACCTAGGAATAGAAGGAGCACCATATTGTCTATTCCTGTACTTCTGAAGAGGTGGATTACCTGTTCAGGTGATGGACTAAGCAGGACATGTGAATATATCCTTAGAACAGTGGTTCTCAACCTTTCTAATGCCGCGACCCCCCCGTGACCCCCCCCGCCGCCGTGACCTCCCCCTGCCCCCGCAACCCCCACCCCGCCCGGATGCCGCCATTTGGGTTCTTTTACCCTCTGCGCATGCGCAAAGCATTCTGCGCATGCGCAGAGGGTAGAAGAACCCAAATGGCGGCGTCCGAGCTACCAGCTGTCCGGCGACCCGCAGGCACAGCCGAACCGGGACCTTTTCACCCCTGCAGTGACGGTGGCACCAAGATGGCGGGCTAACGTGCGCGGCGACCCCTGTGAAATGGTCGTTCGACCCCCAAAGGGGTCGCGACCCACAGGTTGAGAACTGCTGCCTTAGAAGAAGTAACTTATTTCTGCACAAGAACAGCCTATCAGAAGCCCTTAGATTCTGGTTAACCTGCCATACTCTCTGACCACTGAGATGCTGTGTGATTGTGCATGCCTATTCATTTTCTATGGAACTGTCATGATTTATTGATTGTGTTACGTTAAAACTGACATTTTAAGGATGTGGAAATAAAATACCTTTCACATACTGTTTATGCTTTTCTGCAGCTAAAATTCCTCTTGAAGGTTGTTTTTCTTAGCATTTGTCCCACATGGTTGCAAGACCTGCTTGTTTTCATACTGCACTAGTCTAGTTCCTACAAAATGTTTTACCTACGTTGAGTGTAAAATGGTGATCCAGCCAATGAAGTTCTCCCATGGAAAAATAGCCTAAAATTATTTTGAAAAATGCCACTTCAAAAATATTAAAACTTAATTCAACTACATTTGTCTGTCAGTTTGCATTTGCTCTCAGTCTCAATTTTCATTAGTAATAGAGACTGATTTTTTTTATGGCCAGGGACTTTAGAAACTAGCCTTATTTCAATGTAAGTAGAATCCAAAAGGGTTCTTGCATTTGTTGGACTGTTTGCAGAAATTCTTGCAGAAATTTAATTGTAAATTTGAATTCCTATCCCAACTGTTTCAATAGGTTTTATTTAACTCTACCTTGTAATTATTGCCCCCTTTAAGTTACCGTAGAATCTTGTGGATGTCACTTGCTTAACTGGGTCATGGGTGTGTATGTGTGTGTCTGTCAATGTGTGTGTGAACGTGTGTGTGATTTCTGAAGTTGACCCAATAGATCAGGGGTGGGTTCCAATTACCTTCCCCACCGGTTCGCATCGCGACGTTCCCTTGTGCAATTTTGCTTCCTCACATGCTCAGTAGCTGCAATCAGCCCGAAACACAGCTGAGGAGCTGATCAGCTGTGCTTCGGGCGAAGGAATAAAGGTCAGTATAAACCCGGGGGCGGGCAGGAGGGGGGGGGGGGGGGAGGCCCCTTTTTCAAGCAGCAGAAGAGGAAAAAACCTTCCAAACAGTAAAAAAAATCGCAAAAAAATCACAAAAAAAGATGGCGGCGCCCATGGACCGGCACCGGCCGATCCACTTCAGTGACGTCACCAGTGGGTCGCTACCAGTTCAGGTGATCCGGTACGAACCGGGAGGAACCCACCCCTGCAATAGATCCAACCAATGAATTCTTAGGAGAATAGTTTTAGCCCAGCACTGACCAGTGTTAATTTAGACTAATCCCCACCAAAATTTATGATTTTCTTAAGCCAGGTTTAACCTTCATTTTCGTCTGTGTTTGAAACAAAGTCCTAGAGAGCCATATAGGAGTAGATCATTTCTAGATGCTCTGCCTCTCTTTCCAGAGGGGAGTGTGTGAAATTGAAGCAAGCAAGAAGTGGAGAAGGGAGTAACAGCCCCCTAGACTCCCTTGTGGCAATTGGTAGCATGAAGTGTAATGGAGATGGCTGACCTGCTGTGGATTATGGACTTTTGCCTCACAGAAATGAGTAAATTGATTGTGGGATGGAAACAAGCCCATTGTGTTGTGCTGATCTTGGAATTTTAATTGTAAGATGTTTAGTAGTTCTAAGACAGTAGGTAAGATAAAAACATTTAAGGTAAAAGCAATTGTCTCTTAACTGAGGTCATTCGCACCCTTGCAGTAGTCAAAGTACAGGAGAAAAGGAATAACTCAGCTTTATCTAAGATGGTGCCTTCTTGATCATGCAAACTGGGATGATGAGAACAGCAGTGGATGGCGATGGCAGTATATACAACAGGTATCATCTTGAATTCTTACCACCCTTAGCTACTCCATGATTCCCTATAGCTGTTTAAATATGGAAGCTAGAAGGGCTGTTGCATAGATAAGAGGGCTTCTTTGCCTTTTCTTCAACTGCCCCCCTTAATTTCAACATGATTTTAATTTCACAAACATTTTCTTCCCTGCTCCCAATCATAGCTGTATTTTTGTGGGAGTTTTTTCCTTATGGATTTGTCAAAAAAAAAAAATGTACCTCTTTGCTTTCATATTCTCAGTCTACAGCTTTAGACATTCCGCTGCTTATTGCTTTTTAAAAATAACCACAAAGCTAAGTGTTGTTATTACTGTCTTTTGTCTTTTGGTAGTTATATGCCAGGGCTTTTCATTGGTCGAGACAACAGCTCTGCTTTTATCAGTTTCTTATATGCCATGTTTGTACCCCTGTTCTTTTACGCATACTTAAATGGCCAGGGCTTGAAAACTCAGAAAGATCAGCTGCCTTTATGCATATCTGATGGGTGTCAGCATTCCTGACATAATTCACTAACGAATTAAGATCTACTGGATGGGTAGCACCAATAGCACAAAATGGCATGTTGTTCTCTTGGATGAAACAGAGCCTCCGGGTGCCTGGAATTTCCCCAAATGCATACAAGAATGTTGCCAGCTCAATGATAGCAATTCATGTCTTAAGAAGGTGGGGGGGGGGAGAGGAAAATTTGGCACTGAACTCTACCAGTTGACTTTTTTTTTTTTTCATTTGAGTTAATTGAGTTAATTTCTGGATTGAATGCCTCTAGCTGTTGCTTGTATTTTACAAGTAAACTGTTATACAGCCATTGAAGCATAATAGGATAATCTGGGATTTAACCCAAAATGGCATTTGGCATAGCAGTAAGTACTTTGGATAAACAAGCAACATAGTTGTATAAGTACAATGTGAAAAAGAGTCTAAGGCATCCATTGGTTATCGCAGAAGTAGCTCACTTTTGGATCGACCCACCTTAGATTTAGAGGAAGCAGAAGACTATCAGGTGAAGGGTGGGGGGTGTTGTTTGTCCGTTTGGTTCTGATGTAGCATGAGCAAAGCTTTGTGTGCAAATGTATACTTCAGCTGTAGCTGCCATAAAGGCAAATGGATTATGTGAAGAGTGAGACCCCCCCCCCCCCCCGGCAATCAACGGGAGCAGCTGCACTGGAACAAACCCTATTCTTCTCATCCAAGACCTAATTACCTTGTTTCATTGAAATTGCATCTTTCATGTAAACCATGTAAAAATAGATCAGTGGATTAATGGTGTTGAATGGGATCTTTGAGCATTTAGAGTTGGTATTCCATCATCTTGCTAATATTAATAATGTTACCCAATTTTTGATTAGAGAAAGGAAAAAAGATCTCATGAATGAAGGCAAATTGGATCAGGAAAAAAAAAGATAACCTCTTCTCTGTTTGCTAATATTGTACTTAGTCTTATGATTGGGTTGTCCTCCCTCCCCCCCCCCTCTGCAGCATCCATGAGTTAGCCATAGTCACAACTTGTGGTATGCCATGTTTGGGATTCTGAGGAAATGTAGAGAAGGAGTGTATTCTGAACAAGGAACTGAAATTAGTGGTGGGTGGGGGTGGGGGTTGACCTTCTTTGGGTTTATCCTAGAAGCTAAAAACTGTACATGCAGCTTTACCTCTCAAGCTCTACTTACTGAACTGGAATTCTGAAGGAGAGCGGTACTGATATTGTTTTGAAGCTGAGTGATCCAGGATGCTAAGAAAGAATGATTCCAGAATACACAATACCTGTATTCATGCTTTTGCATATACTGTACAAGTGCAGCTTTCCATTAGACTTCAATATAACTGAAGGCATGAAGATTGGGGAGGGGAGGGGCACAAACAACATGCACAATCAGTTCTCCATCCAGTTTAAAGCTTTCCGTTCATTCAGCTGAATGCCTGAAGAGGGATCTGGTTCGATCTAGAATTTCCTCATCCATTGGCAATCGTCACCTGCTTTTCTAAGATTCTGTAGCTCGCTAGTTTTCAACCTGTGGTCCATTAAAGCCAATGATCTTTTGTGTAGATCTCAACATCATTTTTTAAAAAGTAGAAGAAAGGATATAATCACAAGTTCATAATAGTTTATCATGTCAGATTTGAGTCATTTGTTTAATTTTTGTGATTTGGCATGTGCCATTCAGGGAAGGAAACATGCCTTGAGGCCTGTGTGGTAGTTCTTAAAAACTTTTGATGATGATCTAGTGGTCTGCATAAAGAAAAAGGAGCACTCTTACTGTAGCTCACGTTTGGCTCCTGACCTGTGATGCAAAAATTTCTCTTTTATGTTAACATTTCTCTTTTATGCTCCTTAAGAAACTAGTACCACTCCTCATCTGTTTCATATAATCATAATTTCAGTTGCATTAGCCTTTGCTATTGAAAGTCACCTTAAATCTTTTTTGTGGACAACAGATTGTTTTTATTAACAATCTTGAATAGATTTATTCTTGAATAAATCTAGAACAAAAACTTTAAGAGACTGTATACTTGTGAACACCACATAATGTTTTTGAACTTATTGCAATTATAGCATACTAAACCTTCTGATTCAAGTGTATTATGTGGGCATAGTTCAAAACTGCATGGATACTTTTATTTAATTTCCAGAACTAATGTTCTAATGTTCTAATGTTCCACCAGTTTTCTTCTATTTTTTTAGTAAGATATTTATCCTCCTGTCACTGAAATAATACTTTAAAGTATAATATCAGAAAATACTAAGTATGATTCTATTTTTTCTTGATGATTGCTTGGGAAATTGACTTCTGCTCGTCTTTAAATATGTAACTATTTACAGATCTTCTAATTTTCTGTTTACCTAAATAGTTTTGTGGCTTTGTGCATCTCTTTCTGGCCTTGGTTACCTACTGTGGACAATGCCTTTAATTCTTAGGAATGTTAAGCCTAGAAGAGGAGTAGGAATCTGGAAATACAGACCAAGATTATCTGCTTTGTCTCAAGCATCATATTATTCTTGCAATAACATGTTTGGAAATATAATGCTTGGCCTGTTCTGAGGTCTTGTGCTCATCATATAAGGTACAGTTTGAGTCTCACCAGGCTCAAGGTTGACTCAGCCTTCCATCCTTCCGAGGTGGGTAAAATGAGGACCAGATTGTTAGGGGCAATATGCTGACTCTGTAAACCGCTTAGAGAGGGCTGTAAAGCACTATGGTATATAAGTCTAAGCGCTATTGCTATTGCTACAATACGGGGCGTGTTTGTGTATTCACATGAGTCCATTCATTTTAGAACCCTAGGAATAATTCATAGCATTTTAAAGCAGATTTTTTTAAATTAATATGCTACAATGACAGTACAATATTATTAGCCAATAGATGCTGGGAGGATGTGTATTGGTCTGGCTGCCTTTCTTCTATACAATCTGATGGTGCTTTCAGCATTACCGTCTTGTTTCCAAAAAGATAAGCATAAAAAAGGCACTGCTAGAAGCATATTGTGTGTCTGCAAAGGATGGTTTTTATTATTATCTTCTTCCATTAGTAGGTATAATATTTATATGGGTAGGTCTCTTTTATGGCCAATAAGAGCTGAGCACATCAGCCTTGGGGACAAGAACACAAAGAGATAATGAAAACAAATCTTTTGACGTATACAGTACATAGAGTGCAGTTGCATAATTCTCTCTTGCCCAACTTGTAGCACGATTACATTATTCTTTTTGTGGTTTGATTTAGAAATGTTGGATTCCTATACTTCCCTTTCCTTGAGCAATTGCCACTGACTTGCATTCAGTTAAAACTTCATGTCAGTAGCTTGGAGTCAATCTAAACGTAAGGAAAATCCAGATATATTTGGTGGTATTTTCTTCAAATTGTTGGTGGGAAATAATTTGACTGGTATTTGAAAGGGTTTTAACTTATTCCCTGTGACGTGTGGGAATCATATGATGTTCTTTGTCATTTCAGTTTAGATAAAGCATTTGATGGAACTCTGCGTATGTCATGCTTATGTTTCCTGGAGGGTTTTTAACTGACCTACTTTTCGCTTATTGATGGTTTCCTACCTGATTCGTTTTTGTCATTGAGTACTGCTGATTTATTAAGCTATCTGCTTCAAGGACATTGTAAAATTGCACATAGGGAATAGGACACAACTGTGAAAAGCAAGAATTACTATGTCAGATAATATCCAATTAAAATCCAGCTAGCACAGCAGGAGAAATTGGAACTAGGGTTTATCATTCATGTAATAGAATATATTGAAACATTAGTTAGAAACAAAGTCATTATGAAGCAGAGATCCCTTTTTCCTCCAGTTACCGGATTATTGCTATTGTACATTAGAATGAAGGAGAGTGTTATGTCATGCTCCAGGGCCGTATAATGATGAGATCAGGGCAGAGAGGAATGAAAGCTGGAGCATAAAGCTGTTGTATTATCAAAGGATTTACCACATGTTTGATTGACAGTGTTTGCTATTTAAACATGAACACAGGTAGAAGACTTTACTTTTTAAAAAACTTTTATATGAGACTGCCATGAGATTCAAGGAAGCCATTATGTTCTTGCCACATCTCAGTAATTTTACAGTCCTCGGATTGAACTCTGGAAGATAGAAGAATGTTTAGAATAAGTAGGGGCCATTTAAATATACATTAACTCTGGTGTAAAGATGATATGCCTCATATAAAACATTTTATGTGATTTTTTTCCCCTTTTAAATTAGCAGACCATGGACCAAGCTGGATAGATTTCCTCTAGCCCCTACAGGAAGCATGATATAAGCATTTTCAGGCTAAATTAGATAATATACTTTCTATAGACATGAAATGGAGAACATTTAATGTCTGAGACGCTATACATTTCATTTCTGGGACACTACATATCCTCTTCATGACCTGTTTTCCTTGTTACCTTCTGGGAGGAGGCTTCGTGGCTCCTGTTCTTGGACCTGTTTTCCTTGTTACCTTCTGGGAGGAGGCTTCGTGGCTGTTGTGGTCCGCCAGCGGCCTGCAGAGCTGGCAGCAGAGTCGGACAGCGAGGAGGCTGGGGAGGAACATGGGCCAGTCCTGGAGTCTGGAGAAGGCTCTGTGTCGGAGGCAGAGATGGGGCCCGGGCCATCTGGGAGGTCTGTGCTGACTCCGGAGCCTCCAGAGGCTGACATCAGCAAGGCAGAGGAACGGGGAGCCTGTTCCCAAGGCGCACCTGCACAGAGCTGCCAGAAGGCAAGAACAGTTAAGGAAGAAAAGGACTACTCGGGAGTAAGGCTTGGAGATGATTGGCCCCTCCCATAGGACATAAAAGTGGAGCAAATGGATGTGAGCTTTGCAGGAAGCAACTTGGTTCAATTCTGGTCAGTGTAACTCAGCAGCTCCGTTCTGACTCTGTGTTCTTTGGCCTTGCAAAGTTACTTGCCAATTAGGTCTTTGGCAGCGTGTCAAGAGAGATAACGGTGGGTGCTTATCAGCCTTCTTCCGAAAGACTGTGGCAGACTTCTGTCGGACTAATTAAAACTATTTGGGTCTTATTACGGCTGTGAATGAAAATAATTCACAGCCATTGAAATAAAAAGAGGGTTTTTGGGACTACGTTTGTGATTTATGATTTATCAGGAAGCCTAGGTCAGAACAGTGGCATCTGAAGCAGAACATCCAGATTCAGCCACAATTTTGTTCCATACAGTATCAACCTTGTGAATTCTCAAGCTTCCTCTTTCTGCTATGTATTTAAGATGGACAGTGATTAATATTTATATGTGTTTATATCTTAGGGTGTTCTGACCTAGGCTTCCTGATTAAATAACACGGCACAAACGGCGTCTCACAAACCTCTTTTATTTGCAACGGCTGCTAATTATTTTCATTAGCAGTCGTCATAAGTCCAAACAAAGTAAAGCAAGTCCGACTAAAGTCTTTCAAGGAAAGGCAGATAAAAGTCCTAACAAAGTAAAACAAGTCCGACTAAAGTCTTTCAGGGAAAGGCAGATAACACACACGAACCTTGCTCTTCTTTGGCAAACTGCCAAAGACCAATTTGCAGGAAAAACTTGGCAAGATCAAACAGGAACAAAAACTGAATGCGAGTTGCAATGACGAGAATGAGAGATGAACTGAATTGCTTCCTGCAATGAACCCTTGTTCTCCACTTATATAGCCTATGGGAGGGGCCAATGATCCCCAAACCTTACTCCTGAGTAGTCCTTCTCCTCTGTAGCTGTTCTTGCCTTCTGGCAGCTCTGCGCCTACGCGCATTGAGAACAGGCTCCTCCTGTTCCTCTGCCTCGCTCATGTCAGTCTCTGGAGGTTCTGAAGGCGGGACAGACCTCCCCAATGGCCCTGGCTGGATCCCTGCCTCTGGCACCGAGTCTTCTCCAGACTCCAGGCCTGGCCCAGGTTCCTCCCCAGCCTCCTCGCTGTCCGACTCTGCTGCCAGCTCTGCAGGCCACTGGCGGACCACAACATAGGGCTTAGGTATATACATATGTATGTATATAGCATATCTATATGTGTATTATGTATATATGCACTTTTGAGAGCAGGCAACAGAATTTCATTTTTCATGTGTGCCAGAGTGCCCACTGAAAAACATGACAATAAAGGTTATCTAGCATTTAAACCAAATTGGCGTATCTAAGGACCAAGTCTCTTGATCACCAGAAGCTAGAAACAGAAAAGTCTATCCTGATAAGTCTAGTGGAGAAACACACTTGGACGTGGTAATCCATCCAATGTTTTAGGTTTTTTTTCCCCCCATTTCCCATCTTTTAGGTAGTGAAAGTTTCTTTTTCACACAGGTTGTGTTCCTAAAGTGAGGGCATCTCTGCAATGTTATTGACCATAGGTTTTATGGACCAATTTCTCCATGTATGCTGCTTTACATAGCTGCTTGTAAATGGGTTTAAATTTAACAAATGCTAAAATCTTAAAGACTTATCTGTGTAAAGCCTTATCTGTCTAGTGAAGTAGAATTATTATCAACAGGAGGGAATATAGACAGAGACAATAACCGACATAGTTAGAGCTATATGTTCTGGTGCAGTTCTGTATGTTGGACAGTTTGCAAGCACACAATATCTTCTCAGACTGTGGGGAGAAATACATCCTGGTTGTATAAAGACTTGTGCTGTTGATGGATCTCTTGAGTCTTGGGTCCCACGAACTGGATATAGTTTCAAAAGAACCTATGACAATTCTCCATCTTTGAAGAAACTGATGTGTTTTCTTTCATGAATCTTATTCCACTTGTAGTGTTTAGCAAGGGGGCACAATGGCTCAGTGGTTAAAGACACTGAGCTTGTCAGCTGAAGAGCTGACAGCCTGGGTTCAAGACCAAGCTCCGTGCAACAGGTGAGCTTCCCTTACTAGATCCAGCTCCTGCTCACCTCGTGATGTGAAAGCATGCAAATGCAAGTAGATTAATAGGTACCACTTTGGTGGGAAGGTAACAGTATTACGTGTGCCTTTGGCATATAGCCATGACCATGGAAATTGTCTTTAGACAACGCTGACTCCCTTGGCCAAGAAACGGAGATGAACACCGTGCCCTAGTCAGATACTACTGACAGGGAAACCTTTACCTTTAGTGTTTTAGCAGCTGGGTATTTCTTATTTATTCATTCGTCAAATTTACATAGCCACCCATCTCGCCAAATGCAACTCTTAATAAAGAGCACGTCTTTAACTTTAAATCTGAAAACTGTACACAACAAAATTTCATTTGGAGCAAAATATGTAAAATTCTCCTATCAATTTCTATAAAATTTGTTATATCCTTTTTCTTTCTTCTCTCAGTGAAAAAAAAATCATGTTTGTCTTACAGAGAAAAAGTTGAAAGAAAACACTCTCAAGTATATGGAAGTGCTAGAAGATAAACTGCAAAGGTAAAGACATCCTGGGATCTTTCAAATTTTTAGAAAATGTTTTCAGTGCTGTCTGATTCCTGGGCATTTATGTTGTTTAGTTATGCATTTAATTATCTTGGACTGGATATAATTCAAGGAATTATTTTGAATCTCTAAGCTAAGATGTCAGGGTTCCAAATAGCATCCAATTTTAAATCAGAGTCTGAGGCAGAATATTCCTCGAAGTTCCAATTTATTAACAGAGCCATGTTGGCACATCTGGGAGAAACCCGAATCTGAAGCTGCAGGGGTTTCTCCACCCAGTTGAAAGTTCAAGCCCTTCTCCCCACACCCTCAAGTTCATTACGTTAACCAATCTTCTTCTGCCAGCGTGGCAGCTACTCCCATCTTCTTCCGTGCAGGTGCAGGACAAAGGATGACCTTGACAATCTAGAAGGAATTTGTTATGGCTACATGCATACATCCTTCATGCAATGACCCCTCCCAAATTCCCATAGCAATTTAAAAAGCATAAAGTGTGGCAGGCCAAAGACTTCGATTATAATGGCTTCAGCTTGACATAAGATATATTTCACTGGGGGTATCAGAGGATTAGCACATTACAAATTCTCCAGAATAGGTGGCCCAGGGATCTTGGACTTGCCCTTTTTTTCATTGTTTTGTTGTAATGATGGATTTCACTCCCCCTCTTATAGATAAGTTAACCTCTCAGAAATCTAACATATTTATTTGATTTGATTTTCTACTCCAGTCCATGGAGAATTAGCTGGTTATGTTACTGAATGTTGATGGTACAGTCTTGAAGATTCCTAGTTCTGAGTACAGTCTACTATGATAGCTTATTCCTGCTATAAGGCGTGTCAAATGACAAATGTCATTATTATGAATTCCCTTTATGTATCTAGAGAATGTGTTGGTATACTACATGGGCCTCCAAATTGGTAAAGCATGGAGAAATCCCAGCTTACCTAGAGTAGCAGGAATTTGCTTGGGGGTAAAACTGGAGTTTACTTGCTCTTGTGGCATGCTGTCCAAAATGTGCCAAACTAGACTGATACTTTTCTTTACAATAACAGGAATGATGCATCTGACTAGGGCTGGTAACAAGGGTGTCCTCGGGAGAGTAAAAAAAAGTCAATATAGTGGCTGCACTATACATACATATGGTCAAAGCCCCACGACTTTTTTCTGTGAAGTTTTGAACACATGGTTGCGACCACTATCTTGACTTTTCTGAGCCCCCTACCCACTTCATATACCCCAGACTGGTAACCTTTTCTTTAATCTTCTCCCAAAGTATTCTGTAAAAGCAGATGTGATAGAAGTAAATGATAGATGAAAATAAACAGAAAACTTAGAAATGGTTCAACATTGAGCAGGAAGCAGGATAAGGATATGTGATGTCCCTTTAGTTGCTTAATACATTTATGGATAAATATGTAAAGAATGCTTGTAGTGATGTTGGAGGCACATTGACTAGAACCTGAATGTATTTTTGTCGATATTTTATGTTCTGTTGTTGAAAACCTGAATAGTTTGCAGTAAAAGTGAAGATAATTTACACGATATAGGAGACTGAATCTGAAAATTAGTGTGTTAAAGACTAAGGTCGTTGTGTCTGATAGGATAAGAGTGCATAAATAGCACAAAGCTAGAACAAATAGTTTTTATCAAACTTATGTATATTTCAACATCTGTAAAGGATGCAGTTATCCCTGAGTGCACTGTCCACTCCTTTGACAGATTTGGAAAGTTTATAGATGAAGAAAAAACTTTTTTCCAACATTTCCTGATTTTTTTTTAATATATGGACTTGGTCAAGAAACTAGGTGGACAAACAAATTGTCAAATTGTAGCCATGGGTGAACGGGGCTTGCTTATTTATTTGACTGACTGACTGACTGACTGGGGAATTCTGGGAGCTGAAGTCCCACAAATCTTAAAGTTGCCAAGTTTATAGTGCTGGATCCATAGTGCTGGATCCATGGAGGATATAAAAGGATTCAACCTTCTTGCTTTCTAAAAATTTCATGTTGAGAAGTGAATGGTTTGATAAGTTAAAGCTTGAAATGCCTTGTTTACTCTTTGCCAATGAACCAGATATGAATTAACACAGGTTTTTTTCCTGAGCTGAAGCCATATTTAGCCTCTACGTTGCATACTACGGTAGTGTCTGTATACAAAAAGTAATGGGCAGACCGACAATTAAATTTAAATTTGATTTCATTTCTTTTACATATAACTAAATTATTGAGGAATACTCCCAGGAATTATTGAGTCTGTCATCTGCACCTCTATAACTGTCTGGTTTGGTTCTGCAACCCAAAAAGACAGACACAGACTTCAGAGGTTAATCAGAACTGCAGAAAAAACAATTACTGCCAACCTGCCTTCCACTGAGGACCTGTATACTGCACGAGTCAAAAAGAGGGCCATGAAAATATTTACTGACCCCTCGCATCCTGGACATAAATTGTTTCAACTCCTACCCTCAAAACGACGCTATAGAGCACTGCACACCAGAACAACTAGACACAAGAACAGTTTTCCCCCGAATGCCATCACTCTGCTAAACAAATAATTCCCGCACCACTGTCAAACTATTCACTAAGGCTTCATAACTATTACTATTAGTCTTCTCATCGTTTCTATCACCCATCTCCTTCCACTTATGACTGTATGACTGTAACTTGTTGCATTCCTTGTGTGTCCAATCACACTTGGCCAATAAAGAATTCTATTCTATTCTATTCTATTCTATTCTATTCTATTCTGTTCTGTTCTGTTCTGTTCTGTTCTGTTCTGTTCTGTTCTGTTCTATTCTATTCTATTCTATTCTATTCTATTCTATTCTATTCTATTCTATTCTATTCTATTCTATTCTATTCTATTCTATTCTATTCTAAAAATGAGCAAACTTAATATGGTCCCTGTCATGTATTCCATAATGTTCCTCTTCTGACACATTCAAGGACATTCAGTACTTTAGAGGGTCATTCGGGCCTCTGGTTGTGCAGCTCTGGATTAAAAAAAAAATCTATTTAACTTGAAATACTGGAAAATCCTCTATACCTGCACCCAGTTAGCCTTTTTTTCTGCACCTTTCAGCTGAATTTTTCCACGGTTTATTGTTATCATGTCATCAAATAATTTCCTGTTAGATTCTCAAGAACTTTGAAGATCAATAAGAATTCTAGTCCTTATATTCCACAAATACAGAAAGCAAGAAAAGAAAATTATTATTTAATCCTTATTCAGATAAAGCTTGTTTCCTCTATTTCATTTCTGGAACTCCTGTGGAGATTAATCTTCTAGCTTTGAAGAGCTCTGTTGCTTCCCTTAAGGCTTTGGTTGCCTCTTAAATGGCTTATCTCTTGGTGTTGTGTTTCCTTTATAACAGGATTATCTAGGTATTTACATTTTTAAAAAGTTCCTCATATGAATAGTTGTTTTTAGAAAGGGGAAGGTTGTTGTGCTGGTTTCTCTGTACCAGTATATATAGAATATCTTATTGTCACTTTGAAGCAACTAAAGGACATCTAATTATCTTATAACATACATTAATTAAAGATTGCTGAACGAACTGGAAAATAATATAACAATTTGAAGGAAGGCAGATTTGAAAACAGTGATGGTTTATATGAATAGAAAGGTATGAAAAAGTATAGTGAATGATATTGCTATAAAACTAGATTTAATTTTTTTTCGTATCTCATGCTTTGGTTTATTATTTTTTATTCCTTTTCTGACCTCTGCATTATATTGCTTATGCTGAAATCTGTAATCTCTCTCTCTCTCCTTCCGTCCTTCCCTCCCTTCCTCCTGCCATGTATGCACACATCACGTAAACGTATCTGAATATTAATGCTTTATATTGGTCAATACAATGCTGGCACCTAAGATGGAAGCTGTAAGTTTATACAACATTCTGTAGCAGCTCCCATTCAATTTAGTTTAATTCTATTCTTATAGACTAAGACAACAAATCAAACAATAAATAAAATACGACAGTTTGAATAGAAGAAAGATAGAATATAAAAACAATAAACCATGGCATCAAGCCAATTGACATTCATAGATTATAGTCCTATACTAAAGATTGCCACCTAAAATAAGTAGAATTTAATTGGCTATTCCTTGCTGGCAAATTCTACAAGTAATTGCATAACATTGTCTATTTTAAATGTTTCATTTGATTATGGTCAGAAAAAGAATGGAAGTAATATTCATCTAGTACCGTGATGGCGAACCTATGGCACGCATGCCAGAGGTGGCATGCAGAGCCCTCCCTGTGGGCACGCACGCCATCACCAGCTGCTCTTCTGGTTTCCAGTGTGCCAGACAACAGCATGAAAACAGCCCGGAAAACAGCCCGGAAAATGGCCCGGAAAATGGCCTGAAAAACGGCCTGAAAACAGCCAAAAACAGGCATGCGTGCACTGGCCAGCTGGTCTTTGGGTTTCCGGCGTTCCGGCATGCGCACATGCACACGCGTTCTGGTTTGGGCACTTGGTGCCGAAAAGGTTCGCCATCACTGATCTAGTACCTCAAAATGTTGCCTAGAAAACTATATGGAATTGTCATTGTGGTCACCAGGATTCAATTCAATAGCTCCCAGCGACCGGTAAGATCCCACAGGGTTGGGCTCCTCCAGGTCCCGTCAGCTAAACAGTGCCGGCTGGCAGGCCCATGGGGGAGGGCCTTCTCTGTGGCTGCTCCGGCCCTCTGGAACCAGCTACCCCCTGAGATCCAGACCACCCCCACCCTGCTGGCCTTCCGGAAAGCGGTGAAGACCTGGCTCTTCCGGCAGGCTTGGGGCCGTTGATCTCGCCTCTGTAATTGGCGAGGTCCGGCCATGAAACGGTATGTATGAGTTTTTAACTGTTTTTAATTGTTTTTATTATGGTTTCTTTTAATGGTTTTTTATATTGTTGTGAGCCGCCCAGAGTCCCTTGGGAGTTGGGCGGCATACAAATTTAATAAATAATAATAATAATAATAATTCTGACTCCAAAGAGAGCAAATGGTACCTACAATCTCTGTAAAAATCACGATAAACTTGGCACAAGCTGATAATTCCACAGTTCCAGCTCTACCAGGACAGATATCTTGTTATCTGTTAACAGATGGATTTTCCTTAAAAATGGAGCAAAAGTCTGCTGGAATGAATGTTGCAGTTATGATCACACTGAAGAGAAGGGGGTGTTCTTGTAAATAATAGCCATAAAAGTTTTCTTCCGAGATAGTTTTTTGGAATGGCACTCAGTTTGAGAGTATACTGAATCTACTCTAGCAAGCAACTCCCACTGTGACTTTGTAGCATCCTATTGTGGGTTCTCTGGTGTGGTGACTACCACTTGGCTCTAGCACTTTATTGCTCCCAACTCTTTGGCGTTTTTGGCTGACCTCCTGCCTATCACTTTTGCCAAGTCATCTTGTCTCGGTCATGTGCATTTATCATATTAGCTTTTTTTTTCATGGGCCTTTGCTATCTTTGGTTAGACGAGTATTAATGCTCATCTAAGATTAATCTCATCTCAAGATGAGATTAAGGCTCATCTGTCTTTGACACACTCAGATCACCTGTCTGGAAGTATTACTTTTAAGGTTACTTAGTAGAGGTAGACTCTTTCATCTTTGGTCAGATTGAAGATCAGGATGTGAGAGAAAGAAAAGGAAGAGTTTGTAATAGTTGCTATGGGGCTTTCAATGTACTCAAAGGGTCCTGAGCATTTACTACATTTCATTGGGATGGTACCTTGATAATTTGATGAATAATGATCAGATTTCCATTTTGATAAAGAAAACTACACCAGGAATGAAAGGAAAACCATTATTTTTTGTGTCTCTGTTAGGGAAATATTTTTTTTTACAGTATTTGCCCAGTGTCCCAAAATGATGGTATTGTTATCTTAGTTTTTGAAATATTAATGTAATATATTTGTTCATACATTATTTCTGATATATGATTATTGCATATTGCCCGGTAAGATGTTTTCAATGAAAATCAGATTAAAAAGTACAAATAGGATGTTATCTGAATATGCTTACATGATATTCAGAACCATTAATAGAAAGTTTAGATTTTTTTTTAATGTCCAAGATGGATCCCAATTTCCAGCCTAGAGTGGCCCAAGTTCCAATATACAATGACTATATAAAGAATGTGGCTTTGTTTTATATTCTAAGGGAAAATTTGAGGAAATATAAGTCAAGATTTATCTAATATTACACTTTGTGTGGCTATAATATTCAAATGAGTCTTTGGGGGCACTTTCCTTGAAAGTACAGGCACAACATTGCATTGCTGGTAGAAGACGCTGCCCTTACTGTGCCTTTAAGTATGAGGAGATTATGCCATAGAAATAAATATCACAAACATTAATTTCTGGGGAAAAGTAGGCATGCAGCTGTAATAGCTTTTGGTCACTGATAGGTTTTACTGCCCTGATTTTGTGTAATCCTTATCACCATGGATTCTAGTAACGATTTCCATAAACAAATCATACCCTGTAATTGTTTTTGTCCTTCTAGAATCCCATGAAAATCAATTTTGATACTGTTTTGAGAGCAAAAAACAAGATTTGCAGTGCTGAGGGTTGTTATTAACTGCTAACTCTTAAAAAGTTATTTTTATCCTGTCTGGATGTATAGTGAGCTCAGGATAATAAAACATGCTATTATTACAGTACATCTAGTTTTATTCCCCCCCCCCCTTTGCCATTTTCTCCTCTCTGTTTTGTTGGTAACCAGCCAGCCTTGTTTTGTTGCCTAACGTGAGTCTTTAGAGCAGAGGGATAAACCTTCTAATTAATAAGTGATTTACTTAATTATCTGTTCAGCTCTGTTGCACCCTCTTTTTTCAAACTGTTTACAAATGACATCATATCAGTTCAGTAATGATGATAATAATAATGATATCTCAATCTTTCTTCTGAAAGACTGCAGTTGTATTTATCACATGTTGATACGGAATTTCACGGTATCTCACGGACTAGACAGTGATGGATTCTAAATCCCTTATCGCTGTTCTTTCAGGTCCAAACTACTTTTTATTTGTATCAGTCAAAATAAATAGCATTTTTTTTAGGGGAAGCCATTTAATGTGGTTAGGTGATTATCCTAAATCTCAAAAAGATTATTTTCACTCAGTGAAAAGGGACAGGAGGTGGAGAAAACATTTCCCCCTGGGTAGACATCTCTTTCTTCTTGGACCTTTGGTGGAGGCACAAACTCTTTTTTGGGATTCCATCTTTTGGCTAAGTTGCTGATGATTTTGAACTGTGGGTTTCCCATTGCTCTCCTTCTTCTTTTCTGGGTGACAGCCAGAGGAGAGATTGGTGGGGCTGGGGGTGTGAATGAAGAGGGAGCCCTTAGCCCAGGGATAGGCCACCCTAGCAACTTTATGACTTGTGGACTTCAACTCCCAGAATTCCTGAGCCAGCCATTCTGGGAGTTAAAGTCCACAGGTCGTAAATTTGCTATAGTTGCGTACCCCTGCCATAGCCAGATGGTGAGAGGATCAGAGGAGGGCCCCCTTTGAGTGCGATTATTGTGAATGTATTTGTGTGGGTGGAGTGGGGAAGCGGGTCACAGGATATCCTGATGACACTGAGATGATTCAGGTGTTTGGCTTCCCTGGAATGAATGAAATGGAGGACATTGGGAACTGGGAGGTTTGAAGTGGGGGATGGTGCTACCTTTAGGGGATGTACAGGTGTGCCAAAGTATTATAGTGATGGGGGCATCGGGAGATGTGGGAGACAGGAAATGGACAGTTCTTGGAGAATGTGGGACTGGCCACTATATTATACTGGCTTTGCATTCAGGTTCTATGGTCTCAGCCCCTGTACCCAGTCAGCAGACCTTCAAATGCCCCAATTGCTTTTAAATGTAAGGTCAGCATGTAATAAGGTCTCCTTCATCTGCAATCCAATCATTGATGAGAGAGTCAACCTGGCATGTGTTACCGAGGTTGGGCCCAGAAGGTGGGGGCATTTTTGGAGATACACCCAGCTGGGATCAATTGAGATTTCAGGCCAGGGGCGGACGTTTGGCAATTGTCATCCGGGAATCCCTTATAGCTTTTAGGGGTGCTGCTCCACAGATTACCGGATATGACTTCCTGTTCATTAAGCTGGGCTGTAGGAATCAGTTGGGATTGTTGTTGTTGTATCAGCCTCCTTTCTGCATGGCAACTTCCCTGCCTGAGCTCCTTGACTATTTTTGGGTTGGTGGTGGAGTTGCTTAGACTTACGATCTAACACAGTTCAGTTTAAAGCCGCTATTATGGCCTATTTTGTAGTGATAAGGGCAGGGAAACATCATCCATAGACTGATGTCCCACTGCCATATTTAATGTGATATGTGTCCTCTTGGGTAGGAAGTCTTGGCAAACCTCTTGCAGGGATGTGCAAAAGAATTTTTTTGGCATTTGTCAGACAAAGTTGCTCGATTCTTTTCGTAATGGAGTCCAGCCTTTTTCCTTAAGGAATAATAATTCTGTAAGAAGGAATTTGTAATAGAAAGCTGAAGAATAATCCTTTAATAATTTATTTCTTAAGGATAATAGTTCTTTAAAAATTAACATTTGGTAAGAAGTTTGGGAAGCCTGTTGCAGCTGCACAGGGGTGGGTTCTGGATTTACTTACTGCCGGTTTGCTCAGGGATGCGCCACACGGGCGGGTCGCGTGTGCTTGTGCATGCGCAGTACAAAAAAAAGCTTCTGTGCATGTGCAGAAGCAAAAAACAAGATGGCACCACCTATGGCACCGCCAAGAGAACTGGCTCGGGGGCATGGCAGGCATGGGGCGCTACCGGTTCTAACGACCCACACTACCACATTACTAACGGTTCTATAGAACCAGTCCGAACCGGTAGGAACCCACCTCTGCAGCTGCACCTAAGAAACTCAAGGGTTGTATCCAGGTGGTGGTCTTTCGTTGTCCACCTCAGTCACTTCTAAGAGGGAAAGGACACAGTATTCCTGATTAGGAAGACCCATTCCTTGAAATTATTCTGAAAAAGGAATTGTAACTGTATCAGCAGGAAGAAATGTGCTGCAACTGCCAAAAAAGCCAACACAGTTCTAGGCTGCATAAACAGAGGGATAGAATCAAGATCACATGAAGTGTTAATACCACTTTAAGTGTTAATACCACTTGGTAAGGCCACACTTGGAATACTGCATTCAGTTTTGGTTGCCACGATGTAAAAAAGATGTTGAGATTGGAAAGAGTGCAGAGAAGAGCAACAAATGATTAGGAGACTGGAGGATAAAACATATGAAGAATGGTTGCAGGAATTGGATATGTCTAGTTTAATGAAAAGAAGGACTAGGGGAGACATGATAGCAGTGTTCCAATATTTGAGGGGCTGCCACAAAGAAGAGGGAGTCAAGCTATTCTCCAAAGCACCTGAAGGCAGGATAGGAAGCAATGGATGGAAACTAATCAAGGAGAAAACCTACCTAGAACTAAGGAGAAATTTCCTGACAGTCAGAACAATTAATCAGTGGAACGACTATGGGTGCTCCAACCCTGGAGGTTTTTAAGAAGACATTGGACAACCGTTTATCTGAAATAGTATAGAATTTCCTGCTTGAGCCCCTAGGTTGGACTAGAAGGCCTCCAAGGTCTCTTCCAACTCTGTTGTTGTGTTATCTGCAAAGAGAAGAAAGGCAGCCCTGAGCTTTCCTTTCCAGATCTTGGGAGACCTGATTGCTTTCTCATAATCATTCTTCCCTCTAAGGAAAGTAGGTGAATAGATGTGAAACCCCCATCCCCACAATCCTGGCAGGCTTCATTGCAGGAAATGATTGGGAGGATAGCAAAACAAGGTCCTGTCTTTTTTTTTTTTTAAATGTCTTTGATATTTTTCTCCCCAAGTCTCAAATTAATAAGTCCTGGAGTAGTATCATTGATTGGCTGGAAAATAAAGAAACTGCACTAAACCATTTCAGAGGTAGAGATTCTATAGTGCTTATATATTCTTCACAAAGCTTCAACTTTTTTTTTTATCAGCATAAGAAATAGGTCAGATTGTAGGACTCTCTGCCCTTGACAGATCCCTTTGATGTTTATGAAGTAGCAAAACACAACCACCCAGTTCTTACTTTACTCTTTGATTCAAAACTGATCCAAGGTTACCTTTATCCTTCTAGGCTAGAATTGCATCTGGCAGATCCTCTTGCTCCAAGAGAGATGCCCCACCACGCAATATTTCTGATGGTAAAAAAAAAATATTTTGAAGGAATGCACAATTGTGAATTTAAAAGCAAAAGAGGAAGGTTTTGCATAGGACTGAGATACAAAATGCACTCAACCAAATCTAAGTCATTGAGCATATCCAGTTCCAAAATAAAGAAACAGAGTGCCCAGAATCCTTCAATTGTGGCTGGACTGTAAGTCCTAGCATCTCTAGCAACTGTGACTAATGCTTAGGGATACTCTAGATCCGTGATGGCGAACCTATGGCACATGTGTCAGAGATGGCACGCAGAGCCCTCTCTGTGGGCATGTGCACCATCACCAGCTGCTCTTCTGGATTCCGTTGCATGCATGGGTGCCGGACAGCTGGTCTGGCGTGCATGCGCACCAGCCAGCTGCTCTCTTCCGGGTTCCGGCACACACATGCGCGCTGGCCAGCTGGTCTTCGCGTGAAGACCAGCTGGCCGGCGCACATGTGTGCGCCGGAACCCGGAAGAGCAGCTGGCGATGGCGTGTGTGCGCACCGGCCAGCTGCTCTCTTCCGGGTTCCGGCACTCCAGCGTGTGTGCGCATGCTCTCCAGTTTCGGCACTCGGTGCCGAAAAGGTTAACCATCACTGCTCTAGATGAAATGCATTATTTGGCTCCTTGTCATTTGGGGTCCAGGACTGTGATAGGATGGAGACAGCTTTGGTCACATTGGTGGAGGACCTTTATAAGAGATAGATGCTTTACAGCCCTAAGCGGTTTACAGAGTCAGCATATTGTCCCCAACAATTTGGGTCCTCATTTTACCGACCTCGGAAGGATGGAAGGCTGAGTCAACCTTGAGCCTGGTGAGATTCGTACTGCCAAATTGCAGGCAGCTGGCCGTCAACAGAAGTAGCCTGCAATACTGCATTCTAACTACTGCGCCACCACGTCTCATCCTTTTAGACTTCTGTTTTGACCTAGGCCTCCTAAAGTAAATAACACGGCACAAACGGTGTCTCACAAACCTCTCTTTTATTTGTAATGGCTGCTAATTATCTGCATTAGCAGTCGTCATAAGTCCAAACAAATTAAAGCAAGTCTTTTAGTTGTAACGGCTGCTAATTATTTTTCATTAGCAGTCGTCATAAGTCCAAACAAAGTACAGTCCGACTAAAGTCTTTCACGGACAGGCAGATAAGACACACGAACCTTGCTCTGCTTTGGCAAACTGCCAGAGACCAATTTGCAGGAAAAACTTGGCAAGTTCAAACAGGAACAAAGAATGAATCCGAGTTGCAATGATGAGAACGAGAGATGAACTGAGTTGCTTCCTGCACCGAACCCTGTCATGTGCTACACTTATATAGCCTTTGGGAGGGGCCAATTATCCCCAAGCCTTACTCCCAAGTAGTCCTTCTCCTCTGTAACTGTTCTTGCCTTCTGGCAGCTCTGCGCCTATGTGCATTGAGAACAGGCTCCTCCTCTTCCTCTGCCTCACTCAAGTCAGTCTCTGGAGGTTCTGAAGGTGGGACAGACCTCCCCAATGGCCCTGGCTGGATCCCTGCCTCTGGCACCGTGTCTTCTCCAGACGCCAGGCCTGGCCCAGGTTCCTCCCCAGCCTCTTCGCTGTCTGATTCTGCTGCCAGCTCCGCAGGCCGCTGGCGGACCACAACAACTTCCAGAAGCCTGCATTAAGTATCTCATCCTTCTGATTGGTTAGGGATTGGAATTACTGTTTTTCAGCAACTTCCTTTTCTTCTTCCATGGCCAATTCCAGTCAATGGTGGAAGAGGGTGGTAATTTGATTCAGTGCCAGCTTCTCAATGGAGAGTGACAAGGTTTGGTTCTTTCCCCACTATTGTTTAACATCTACATGAAACCACTGGGTGAGGTCATTCATTGATTGAGGATTCAATACTATCAGTATATTGATGATGCTCAGCTTTACATCTCTATCCCAGGCTGGTAAGGCTGCTCAGGTTTTGTTCTGGTGTCTGGGAGTCTGATTTTGAATCATCGCAGGATGGAGTTATTGCCTGGGCAATTCCAGAGAGTCTCTTGATGGGGAAGCACTACTGCGGAAGGAGCATGTCTGGTACTTGATGATGTTCCTGTACTCATGGCTGCTGCCTGAACAGCAGGTGGAAGTCATGGTTTGGGGGAGAGAAGCTTTGCCCAGCTTTGGCTGATGCACGAGTTGCAAGTCTACTTGTAATAAGAGAACCTTAGTACAGTGAGTCATGCCCTCATCACTACTCACCTAGTTAACTGCAGTGTGCTCCACACTAGAACTCTGGTTAGTTTCAACTTTGGCTGCCATCTGAATGCAGTTGAAAACAGAAACTTTCCAGAGGGCATTTGCGAGTTGATGCATATCCTTTGTTTTTTGTATGCTTTTAACTGGACTGTAGATGTTTTAATGATTTATATGTATTTCTGTAAAACCTCCAAGAGTCTTGTGAGACCCCAGGGTATAAATGTAACAAACAAACATCCTTGCATTGTTGTGCAGCCCTCGACATTTTCACATCTGAATATCTGAATCACAAGAACCAAATTAGTATGAGATACAGCTCCTCGTGCTTGAGTGAAATCGAAAAAGACAGCTTCAGTAGAACTTCAGTATAAGGAAGTTATGAAAATGTTTTGTTTTATCTGTCCTCTACCCTTTACCCTGTCCTCTAAGTTCATCTCCTGGCAAAAAAAAAAAAAGTATTTGTAGCCAGAAATTTGCTGGTGAGGAAAAAGTGAAGCCCAATCCTTTAAGCTAGTGGTTCTCAACCTTGGCAAATTTAAGATGTGTGGACTTCAACACCCAGAATTCCCCAGCCACACATCTTAAACTTGCCATGATTGAGAGATGCTGCTATGCAGATAGTAAATACATGGTCTCAGTGCTAGTCTTGTTTTAGCTAAAACAATATCTTAGCATACTAAGCACAGGAACAAAGATGGGCATTCTGATTACCATTGGCTCCTCCTTCTAAATGTGTTTTATAGTTCCACAAAAAGAGAGAGAGAATTTTAGTTGAGCTTTTCCAGTGCTGTCAGTGCCATCCTGCCAGCCCTCTGATCCCCCCCCCCCCTTTTTTCTTTGTACACAAAAGGAAGAGAGTAGCACCTTTGGGGAAACCTCATGATTTGTGTACAATTTATTCATTTATTTATTTATGAATAAACCTGAAGGCAACCTAGGACATCTAAATGAGGAGAGAGCATAGTCTATGACCACAGAACGATAAGCACATATTTGGAAGAGAGGGACAGCAATAGGAAGCACTGATCTGATCGAATGGAAGTATTCTTGGGAATAAAGATAGCAAGTTGGCTGTGGATGGGACCACTTGAATGACTGTGATTTATGTTTCTGAAAGGCTTAGAGCGGTTCAATATGAAATACTTTATATTGTACATGAGATAATATCCTTTAAAAATGAGGCAGTATATCAAATGAATCAGTTAGAATGTAAGCTCTTAACAAGATGCCTTGCTGATTTCCTTATAGATTAGTTAATTTCCTGCTTCTGACAACTCCACTCTGTAAGCTTATCTTTGTCACCTTAGAAAGAAATCAAAGAAGAAACAATCAACTATAGCAGCCTCTCATTTTAAGTTTCCCATGGAGATAATTTAACTATAACACACTGATGTTGAACATTGATAGGAAAATGACAGGCTGTGATTAAAGTTGTGTCCTAGATGAAATAAATGTCTGGCAGATGAAAAGAATACCCCCTCTCCCCGAGAGAAACTGAGCTTAATTCCAATCCTTAACTCACGCTGAAATGCTTTTTATGACTTGTTATTGCTCTGCTGTATTATGCAGTATGTTGTTTTTAATAACCATAATCAAACATCCATTATTGGATTCAGCAGTAGAAAAATTGCTCTTCCCCTTCATTTTCTTGAACGCTTCCCAACGTAACAAGAATAGTTACATAATCGGTACCCTCTCATAAAATCCAAGGAGCTGCTCTGCCCTCAAGATATTGATGTCAGCTTTTTTTCACTCTTAACTCTTTTGTGAGGCTATTTTTAGATTTCAATTTAGATTTGGTATTGTACAGCCTGAGTTCAGAAACCGCTTTTTTTTTTTATTATCAGCCAGGAAACTGCAGATTCTAACTGCTGTTGATGTGTTTAACTTTTAGCAGAGAGAAAACATGTAATCAGTCACTGAGGAGCAACTAGGTAGTGTGTGATTGGAAAGCAGAAGGAGAAACCTGTTTTCACAATGAATTGTTGCATTTGTTGGAATTTCCTCATGTTTGTGGCAAACTATCACCCTAAGTGTGGTAGTGCTTCCAGGATGGTATTTAATAGCCCTTCCCATTATTTTTAATGAAAAGGGCAGCTCAGTCCAAGTCTCTTTTGAAGAAAGCTCTTCTTGATGGAACAGTTCCAAAGGAATACTGGGCCAACAGAGAAGTTGTAGAAAATAAGAGTGTAGTAAAAATAAGGCTGCAAAGAGTAAGAGTATAAGAGCCGAGGTGGCGCAGTGGTTAGAGTGCAGCACTGCAGGCTACTTCTGCTGATCACCGGCTGCCAGCAGTTTGGCAGATCGAATCTCACCAGGCTCAAGGTTGACTCAGCCTTCCATCCTTCCGAGGTCGGTAAAATGAGGACCCAGATTGTTGGGGGCAATATGCTGACTTTGTAAACTGCTTAGAGAGTGCTGTAAAGCACTATGAAGCGGTATATAAATCTAAGTGCTATTGCTATTGCTAATGCCTGTAGTTGTCTTTTGTTGGAAGAAGCAGTAGTAGGTTAACAAGAAGTGAACCAATTATTTTAGTTCCTTAGAAAAATACTTGTAGATATACTTCCCAACAGGGGTGGGTTCTAACTTACCTCACCACTGGTTCATTTCCTCCCATGCCACGTGGCTGCACGTGCATTGCGCGCCACGTGGCCACACCTTGCGTGCACGCACGTGCATGCGCAATGATGAAAAATTCCAAAAAAATTCCAAAAATTCCCCCCCCCCCAAAAAAAGATGGCGGCGTCCACGGACCAGCACCGACACAACCGGCTCCGTGACATCACCAGCAGTTTGCTACCAGTTCTATAGAACCGGTGCGAACTGGGAGGAACTCACCTCTGCTTCCCAAGTATTTCCTTATGCATAGCTTTCAGGAACCTGGTGAAAACCTTCCCTTTTAGAAACTGTCCAGTTCTGTTTCATTTCACTGCTGCTTTCATATTTTAAGCATCTGGATCAACTTTGAACAGCTTCCATATTGTTTTGCTGTTTTTCATTAATACGTTTAATTGTGAACTGAGTTACAGCACAGGTAGTATATTTCAGCAAAGGTAGTATATTCATTTTAAATCAAATGAATGCATATACACATAGAACATAAAGTCCTACTGTTTGGTGCCTGCACAGACTAACCAAGTATCCATTTATTTATATCAAGCACTAAGCAATTCCAGTCCTATAAGTTCCACAAGTTTCCAAATTTAAACAAAAAAACCAACAACTTTTAGAACCTAAATTGAATTTGATCAACTCAGAAATAACACTGCCTTTCCTATTAACTGAAGGAAAGAAATCTTTTTAAAAAAAAATTAAAATCCAAACATATATGCCCCTCCATGTTTAATCCATGCAAACATAACTAATTTCATATGGTTGAATTAATTCAGGAACTAAAACTTAATTTTGGTCTCTGTGATTTATAGACATCACTTAGACACTGTTCAGAGTTCCAGTCGAAACTCTCTCCTTATAAAATTGTTTGGAGGGAACCCCATCCTCACACACACCATACAGCTAAGTGGGGGGGGGTTCCCACTAAAACCTTTTTTCTGTCTTCAGCAGTCACAGCATGCAACACATTCATCCTTGAACTGATTCTCCTTCATAAACATTTTTGCTTTTTCTCCTTGATTTCTCAGTTTTATTTCGACTCTTCTTAAAATCTCCTTAGAGCTGTTCATCAAGATAACTTGTTCTCCCTTTGCAAGCCTCTAGCTTTTGGCTTCATGACATTTTACAAGTGCTAGTGAAGTAGACGTAAACTTCCTCCCTTGTATGGGCATAAACTGTGCCTTTCTTTGCCTTGGTGAAGGTCACACAGTGAACTCTTTTGAAAACGTCCAGGCGTTTACTGAACAGGCTGGTTGCAATCATTTTCTTTCATTTGTGACATTTGTAGGAAGAGAGTGCTGTTAGTCTATAGAGTGGTAAAAATAAGGAGTCGGATAGCACCCTTTTAAATTAACAAATGTTCATAAATGGCACATGGTTGAGTTGTGGCTCATTTCATGAGACTAAATTTATATAGGATTTAAACTGGGGTGGGGAGAGAAGGGAAAACAGATTGATTACGCAGATGCAGGTTACATCTGAGAGAGATTGTCAGTATCTTATCAACTTACAATTATAATATCTTAAAAACCTTTTGTGTTTGTTGAAATCTTCTGAGATTTTCTGAAAACAGAATAACAGAGTTGGAAAGGACCTTGGAGGTCTTCTAGTCCAACCCCCTACTCAGGCAGGAAGCCAGGGGTGGGTTCTAACTTACCTCGCTTCCTCCCGCGCCACGTGGGCACGCGCGCGCTTTGCACGCGTGCGCATGCGCAGTGCCAAAAAATAACCCCCCCAAAAAAAGCCAAAAACAAGATGGCAATGCATGCGCAGTGCTGGAAACAACTTCTGCGCATGCGCAGAAGAAAAAAAACCCGGAAAAAAATTAAAAAACATTTAAAAAAATCAAATTTTTTTTAAAAAAAAGATGGTGGCGCCCACAGACCGGCACTGACCGAACCAGATCCACGACGTCACTGTGACGTCACCAGCGGGTTGCTACCGGTTCAGGTGAACCAGTCCAAACCGGGAGGAACCTACTTCTGCAGGAAGCCCTATACCACTTCAGACAAATGGTTATCCAATCTCTTCTTAAAAACTTCCAGTGTTGGAGCATTCACAACTTCTGGAGGCAAGTTGTTCCACTGCTTAATTGTTCTGTCAGGAAATTTCTCCTTAGTTCTAGGTTGCTTCTCTCCTTGATTAGTTTCCACCCATTGCTTCTTGTCCTGCCCTCAGGTGCTTTGGAGAATAGTTTGACTCCCTCTTCTTTGTGGCAGCCCCTTAAATATTGGAACACTGCTATCAAGTCACCCCTAGTCCTTCTTTTCATTAAACTAGACATACCCAATTCCAGCAACCATTCTTTATATGTTTTAATCTCCAGTCCCCTAATTATTGTTGTTCTTCTCTGCACTAAAACTTTTAGTAGTTTTTGCTCAGTGGTGTGTTTAAAGTTCCATTTTCCCAAAACAGCAATTTTGGGGTTTGTCAAAGATTGTTCTGGGCGGTTAACATGTTTTGATATTACTTTGGGTGTTTTTTGAATGCTGATGTCAAACTTTATGCCCATTAATAGTTTTGTATAAAGTTTGTTCTGTTTGTCCTACCTAGAATCCAGAGGGGCATCATTGACAGATGATGCCATATATCACATTACAGTGAGAATATATGAAGGTGCCTCTAATCTTGTGTGTATACTTGTTGGGGCTGTGATGCTTCTGCTGCTGGGAGCAAGGTAGATATTTGGGTTTGTTGCAGGGTCTAATTACATTTATGTGAGCTCAAATTCTACCACCTAACGCTGTCTTGGGCTGACTGCATCAAAGACAGCTTTTGCAGGTGTCATTGTCATATCCTTAGGATGTTCTCTGCTCCAGGACATTTCTTTGAGGTAGATTTTGTCCAATGCCATGGAACCATAAGATCCACCCTATTCATCATCTAGCAGAACCCTTGCTGATCTTTCTGAATCTGACAATTCTGCATCTATGCCTGTGTTTGAAATCTCCTTCAGTATTGTCATCCAATGATCATGTTGAGGATCAGCCACTCAGCTTCCTTCAAAAGTCCTCTATTCCAAGAGCAAGCCAATTGCTAGGGTGGCAGAATCCCTTTGCCTTGAGGTTCAACAGTGTTTTTAGTCAACCAAAGATCCAGCATTAATTAGTTCATGACATCATTTCACCAATCCTCATTCGGGTGCTTCCAGTCTTGCTGAACACAGCAATAGATTCCTAGGGCAAGCAAGCTTCAGTACCATCAACCTCACTGTCTATGGAAATTTTCAATCAACCAGGTCATGGTTGCCCCATGCTTTTTCCAAAGGCAATTGGACTTTCTTGGTTTTTTTCCTTTGAAAACATTAGGGAAACAAAACAACCACTTCACAAATACAGGAGAACAAACTCGTCAGGACCGGATTCAGCAGTCCAAACACATTCTGGACAGAGAGGATCACTGGTTTGAAAGAGGAGGAATCCCATCATAAGTTGAGGACTACGTATAGCATCAGGTTGCATGAGGGTTGTAGCATGGATTGCTGGGAAAATTAAACAAGTAAAAAAGTTTATTTCTTGTGTCTGAAACTGTTAAATCCAACTCTTACTTACATTTGAACCTGTCTGAATTACAGATACTCTTACGTGTAGATAGTCATACCCTAAATCAGAGGTCTTCAAACTTGGCAACTTTAAGACTATGCTGGCTGGAGAATTCTGGGAGTTGAAGTCCACAAGTCTTGAAGTTGCCAAGTTTGGGGACCCCTGCCCTAAATAGTTCAGTTGCATGTTTTCTTAATGAGGAAATTTCATTTATATATACTCTGCAGAAAAGATACCAAATGTAATAAAGAATTTAGCCTTACTGTGTACAAATTTTAAACAAATTGAAGTTGATACTTCCATATAATTACATTCTTCCTTAGCTTCAAAATTATTTCTATTTGTCATTTGAGAAACTCGGTTATGTTATTTTAACAAGTTTTAGCTGGAATTGCTATGTACTCTTATGTGTCCCTAATTCTTTTGTAATCAAAATAACTGGGTCATTCTTCTCACCGGCTTCTTTAGAGGACTGTGGCTTTATATTCAATCCTGCATATCTAAGATGGACTCCAGTGTTTACTTATTTCTTCCTATCAAAAAGACTTGACTCACGCTTTGTAGTATTTTTACTCTTGAAAATGGATGCTTTCATGCTTTTCTGAAGCTCCCATGGTAGCCTTGAGCATTGCATCCTGGTCACTGTATAGATAGTATATATTTGAATGAGGCCAAACTGAATGTTGTGATTTCTTGAAAGAGCTGTAGAATAGGATGAAGTACAAACTAAACCATCCCTTCTTAAATGAATATGCATGTCACTGCAGGTTTCCCTTGATGTTAAGCAAGCTCCTTGATAGTAACCAAATTCACCAGAATTCATACTGAAATAAGTAGCTATTATTCTAAACAAACAATTTTGTTTAGACTGGGTGACTTTGGGCCAGTTACTCACTCTGAGCCCAAATCTGGAATGGGCCAATTCGCTCTGGCCAACTTACCATGGCCAACTCGCTGTGGGACAATTTAACAATTCAATTTAATTATTTAAAATAATAAAAAAAATTTTTAAGTTTTGTCATTCACGTTTCATTTTGTCCCTCCTTTTGTATCCTTTCTTTAATGGTTCTGTTCCATTTCTTTGATATTAGTGTAACTCTTGCCCTGCAGTAAGTTGTCCCATGGCAAGGTAGCCGTGGTGAGTTTGCTGTGGCGAGTTGGCCACGGTGAATTGTCATAGAGCTGCTCACCTCACCTCACAAGGTTGTAGTTGTGGGGAACACAGGAAGAGGAAGGAGTGTTAGGTATATTTGCCACCTTGAGTTACTTATAAAGTAATAAAGATGGGGTAAAAATATAATAAACTGACAAGGGAACACATCTACTGAATCCTTTATTAGAACTGTTTTTATAATGGTAAAAACAAAACGCCCTAAAAGAAACCAAGAGAATCCTGACACTTTATATGAGACATGAGCTTTTTTATCTAAGCAAATTATTGATTTTTATGTTGCCTTTTCTTTCAGCTGTGGAAGAAGCCATCTTTTAGAAAGAGTATGTGAAGTTGACTTAGAGGCCTGTCAGCTGTTGATCCATGGGTTTCTGCTCAACAAAAATGGCTCTTATATTTCGGAGGGAGAAGAGAGCGAGACTGAGGAAATAGAGGATATGGAAGATGTCTTTTTAACCTCAAAGTGGGAACAGTCAAATTGCTTTTCAGTTAATAGTTTCAAGCAAAAATCTTTTCGACACTCCCTTATTGGGAAGAAACACCAAAGTACGCCCTGCGAACTGAAAGAGGTATCGATTTTTTTTTAATTTGTTTTGTTTTTCCAGTTTGTTTCCAGCAGTCATTCTTTTCAGTTTTGATGAGGCTTGTTCCATTTTGACGTGCAAGCAAGCCAGCCTAGTAAAAAAAAAAAGTGAAATGTATTATTTATTGGAATCAGATGATGAAATGAGAAAGGGATGCTTGATGCATTACAGTATGTTGACTTTCATTGATTATCATAATACCTGCAATAACATCCTACTGGCATGCACCCACTGTGCATGTAGTGTGTTATTTCAAGTAGGAGGTTGTTTCTTTGTGTGATTTTTTCTCTCTCTTGTTTTGTAGTTCATGTTATCTTTTCAGTTGACAGCAGCAAGATAATCTAAACAACTCTCAGTTCAGAATCAGTATGAGATACTTGACGGCCATTCCGGATGCTTCCCTACCAGCCATTATGTTCAGCCTTCCCTGTAGTCAACTCTCCTGCAGTCTTACCTTTTCTTCCACTGAAGAGTTTCCCAGTTGCTCCCCCCACCCGAAATTCCTGGCAAATTTAATCTATAATTGAATCTTTGTGCTCTGAAGTTTCTTATTGGCAAGCCTCAAGCTCTAATTTGGCCAAGACATGAACCACCCCTTCATACTACTTTTTGCTACTGATAAATTGGGGGGGGGGGCAAGGGGGGAGAATAGAAGAAGCAAGAAAGGCTGGCTTGAAGTAGCCCAAGCTTATTTATGAGCCAATTAAAATTTTGCAAGTATTTTGGCTTGTATCACAAAAGGACTGTTTATTTCTAAAATGAAAGTATGCATTCTTCTGCGAAATACCCTGTTTCCTCTACGCATTCTGACTCCTGGCTAAACTACATCATTATTTTTTGAGTCTTGAACTTGCTTGGAATAAAAGCGTACGTCTAACATGAGCAAAATCAGAGGGCTGCATCTGCGCCTTTAATAGTGAAGGTGCCAGTTCTGTTTTATTCTTTCAAGGTCTTTCTCCTTCAGAAGGACAATGTCTAGGTTAAAAAAAAAATGCTAGAAACCTTTTCCACACAAATATCCAGGGTATATATCAAAGCTAGAATATTACAAAGGAGAAAAGGAAAGGAATTGTAGAGCCACTCAGTATCCATTTAAATTCAATCACAGGGATTTATTTTACAGTGGTTAAGATAGAAACCTCCGTATATCAATGTTCTTTATATATTACTGATTCAGAGGAAAAAGTAACCACTCTCACCAGCCACAGTCTTTCCAAAATGTTTCCCGGGCAATGGAAAGAGCCAAAGAGGAAAAGTGCCTATTGAAATACTATATTAGAAAAAAACAACTTCTTCAGAAAAAAGTCCACATTACTCAGTAATTTTAATACTTTTCAAATCAGTTGTTAATTTATCCATTAATGCCGTAGCCCATGTCCATGAATGTTCTATACATGGAGGAATCTTCCATCTGAGGTGAGCTAAAATGGTACAGATTAGGATGGGTTTGCTCAATTCAGGCATCAGGGTTGGCTCGAAGGTACAGATTGAGATGTCTGACGGTAGATTTGATCTGGTCTTTCAAAGAAGGCCTTATTGGGGAGAGATTATCTGGTGCAGGACAGTCCTTTGGGTGAAGAGTGTTTTGAAAGTGCTGCTGGTGGCTCCAGGCAGTGCCTTATAAAATGAAAACTATAAGTTTGAGAAAGTGAGTCTTTGGATGGATCTGACATTGTTGTGCATTTATCATTTATTTAAAAGGATGAAAAAGAGTTAGCTCTTAGCTGCCTCAGACTGAGAATAGAGAAAACCAGAATGTTAAGGTCAAAAAAATGTACTCAATATTTTCAGTGCACCATAAGACTTCTTTTTTTAAAGTCTTCCTTCAGCTATAATTATTTTACTCAATAATATGGGTGAAAAGTTCTGAATTATTTTGGGAGGTAATTTATTTTATCAAAGCTAGTCTTCAAAGCTACTTGTTACTGGTAACCTACTGTCTTTCTCAAAATTAAATGAATACTTAATCAACTATGCATGTAGCTAAAGCAAATCAACTCTGAATTATATAATGGTGTCTCATTACATATTAGTGATTACTTGAAATTTATGAGAAGGCAAGCCACAAATACATTAAGAATTTCTCATCGGTCTGATAAATTTAGTTCTGAATCAAATTACAAGTAGTAGCCAAATTTCAGACTTTCAGCAAAACAGAGTTTGGAACTTTATTGGACTTCCCTTGGGAAGAAAAAAGTCCCCAAACACTTAGATAAACAGGGCTAAGAACTATATCTTTGTTCTTTTATGGCACGGGTGTCAAACTCGCCGCGTCACATTGCCGTCACATGACATTTCGTGATTTTTTTCCATTCGTTGAGCTGGGGTGGGTGTGACCTGTGCATGACGCATCTGGACTGCAGGCTGCCAGTTTGACACCCCTGTTTTATGGCAACAGCAGCCATAATAGTTGTCAGCCTCTGAGCAGGCAGGAAAGGCTATCCAATCAATCTTCAAATATTCTTTTAATGGTGTCACCCCCTGTACAGTGAAGTTGTTGACTTCCTTTTCTCACACATCTTTATATGGTACAGTAGAGATGGTTTCATATTTTCTGTCTGCTGTATGGTAATTCCAATAAGCAAGACTGGAAATCTCCTTTCACAAATGGAGCCCTGAATCCATAAGATGCACATGGGACATTTTTACCTATTAATTGCAGCTGTTGATATTGCCTGCTATGATTGTCAATCGGGGTACACTGCCTCAAACAGATCCGGTGTGCAACTTGGGGGTTCTTCTTCTAGACTTGTGACTCCTGCTTGAAGAGCAGGTGGCAGTTGTGGCTGGCAGCACCTTTGTATAGTTTTGTGTTGTGCTCCAATAGTGCCAGTTCCTAGATTGGGAAGTCTGTAGTTTCCTGGATCTATTTTTTCCCCCATTTTTGAAGATGGGAACTACATCAGCTCTTTTCCAGTCCTCTGGCAGTTCCCCAGTGCTCCAGGATCTTTGAAAGATATAGTTCAGTGGTTCTGAGATCTCGTCTGCCAGTTCTGGGGTGTAATCCACCCAGTCCTGGTGATTTGAACTCGTCTAGGGTAGACAGGTGTTTATTTATTTTATTTTATTTATTTCATCAAGCATGTATTAGATAACAGATATAAGTATAAGCATGTTTATGAATACATGAAATGGATACAAATAAATGGGGACTTTAGGACAGGGATGGTAGGCACGATGGTGCACTTATGCACGCCCCTTACAGACCTCTTAGGAATGGGGTGAGGTCAACAGTAGACAGTCTAAGGTTAAAGTTGTGGGGGTTTGGGGAAGAAACCACAGAGTCAGGTAGTGCATTCCAGGCATTGACCACTCTGCCAAATAAGTCGTATTTTCTGCAATCAAGTTTGGAGCGGCTTAAGTTTGTATAGAAACCCTTGCATGAAATCTTAAAGCGGCGATTAAAAATATGGAGCTAAATAGATAAGTACTTGATGTTTTATAAGAGGGCTTATATTTTTTTATAGTGACAAATGTGAATTTTACTCCCAGGAACCCCTTGAACCTGCATACCAAGGGCACACACAATAGTTCAGTGGGTAGACCTCCTTTTTGGCACATCTAAAAATAATAAAAAAGTACTGTGCTTGCCATCTCAATGTTTTTAAAAAGGACAGGTGAGATTAAAAGCTGGCTGAGGAACTCTGCGAGTTGAAGTCCACAAGTCTTAAAATTGCCAAGGTTGGAGACCCCTGAACTAGAAGATTGAATGTAATAATGGAATGTAATAATGACAAGACACTTAGGATAGTTTAATCAAATAATATGTTAATCAAATGAGAAAAAAATTGTTTTGTAGCTTCAAATGATGACTAGGTAGAT
>QLTV01001839.1:4682979-4693340 GCA_003457575.1 Thermophis baileyi
TGCATTCTATTCTATTCTATTCTATTCTATTCTATTCTATTCTATTCTATTCTATTCTATTCTATTCTATTCTATTCTATTCTCTATTCTATTCTATTCTATTCTATTCTAATTCTAATTCTAATTCTAATTCTAATTCTAATTCTAATTCTAATTCTAATTCTAGTGAGAATTAAGTCCAATATGGCTGATCCCCTTGTTCCCTTTTCTACTTTTTGGGAAAGAAAGTTGTCTGCTAGGTTTGTTAGGAACCTGTTGGATCTTCCACATGGTGCAGAGTTTGTCTCCCAGTTGATGAAATTAGCTCTCTCAAAATCCAAGTCTCTAGTTTGACTTTGTTTTATTGCTTGATCACTCCCCACCCCACCCCAAGTTCCTGAAGTTTTAACAATTCTAATTCTAATTCTAATTCTAGTGAGAATTAAGTCCAATATGGCTGATCCCCTTGTTCCCTTTTCTACTTTTTGGGAAAGAAAGTTGTCTGCTAGGTTTGTTAGGAACCTGTTGGATCTTCCACATGGTGCAGAGTTTGTCTCCCAGTTGATGTCACGGTAGTTAAAATCCCCCATTACTATTGTGATGTGCTTCCTACATACCTGGTTCTTATGTGGTATGCTTTGCCCCTCATTCCTTTCTAGAGAAAAGGATCACCTACTCAGGAATGATGAAATTACAAATTTCTTTGGGAAAATATGGACCTCAGAAAACTTCATTTCAGGCAGTTGGGTTGGTTCAAAGTATTTTCTATCTTTAAGATTTTCTTCTGTATAGAGGAGGCTGGAATCTTTCTGAAAAGCTTCTCAGAAATAATTTGCTTCAGGTTTGACCTAAATAGCTTTGTTCAATAGCTTTTTTTCTGAGAATAATTACATTGCTGATATCATTTCAAGGTGCTTAGTTTCTATCTTCATAATATGATAGGATAACTTACTTTACCATTCTTAGGTAATGAAAAATTATATGCAAGTATTTGGATCCCAGAAATCTAATTAGACAGGTGGTGGAAATCTGTAGTCAGGATCTCCTGCAGAGTACATATTTCTGTGTATAGTTAACACCTACTAATTGCAGGGACTGGAGAAGTCATGCTGGGGGATTTTAACCTTTCCAAGTGCTTCGATTGCCATCAAATGAAAAAGCTGGGCATGTTTTTTTTTACTAAAGATAAAAAATGTACATAGAAGGATATATACATTACACATTTTCCATCTTAAAATTTGTTCAGCGGAACCCGATCTTTTTCCGTATCATGCTTATTTTGTAGAGGATGTACAGTATAGCATATATACATGACGGGAGCTGTCCAAAATGGATGCATCAGTTTATTGTGTTCTGGGAATTCATCTTATACGTTGAGAACATTGTAAGATTTCCCTCCCTCCTTGAACTGATATCCTAAAATCAGGCACTTTATGATTAGATAATTAACTATTCCCCTTGCAAAAGTCCTTGATATTCTGTTTGACTTTCTCATTAAGAGGATGGTTCCAGGAATTTGCAAATGAACATGATTCCATGCCCATTAAATATTCATTTTTGTCCAAATATTTTACTGTTTAATGAGAAATGTTTTGACTCTTTTTCACTATCATCACCCATCCTTAACAATGCTGTCTAAGAAATCCCTGAGGAATCTGAAGGAGCATGTCCATGAAAATAAAGCCTTAAAAAGGCCATGTAATAATGCAAGAAGGTGATATAAACTTGACACGTTCTTCTGATTTTACATATAAATACTTCCTGAAAACATCTGTAGGAAACTGTAGAGCACCTTTAAGAATGTTTTAAATGTTGTAGTCACTGCTTTTGCAGAGAGATACAGCATTGGAGAAGGAATAGGAGACAAATTGTTTAGTTTGTATTTGTACAGAAACTTAGACAATTTCACATTTTTGAAATAATGGAAAAATAAATCATACTTAATTGCAACTTCATAGGTAGCCAAACTGCAATACCATTTGTTAATTAAAAATAAAAATAAATATTAGAGAAATCTTACATGCATATATACCTACAAATAATGCATGCAAATTGTGTACCAAAATTTTTGCATTAGGGGAAATTGCTGGCAAAAACTGTATATTAGGTAAAATTACAAATATGTACATTTGTGCCAAAAAGGTGCATGGAAATTCATAGATATGTTAAATGAAAACTTTACCAAAAAGAATCTCCAACTAATTTTGAATTATAATTAGAATCTAGCAGCATATTTTTATTCTGTTTTGATCGCTAGCAACTGCTAATTATGAAGGTTGGAGAATTGATGCTGGGGAATTTGACTTTTTTCCCCTAAGGTGAGCCAATTTCCCTCTCTCTCATTCTATTTACAATTTGCAGATTTGCAAAACCGAGAAGCTGAAAAAAATGAAAAGAAACATTTGCCCAAGGAAAGGAAGGACATACTGTATTGGGAATAGTGCTTCTCCAAGAGATTTAAAATCTGATAAACCAGAAAATGGGGAGGACTTACTAAAATTAATCCTCCACAGAATTTCTGTGGAAATGGGAAAATGTCCCTCCTCCATTATGGGGAATTAATTTGACCCATTGGCAATCATTTTTGGCATTTTGCAATACAGAATAAAAATAGAAGAGATAACCAAAATGGAAGGTACTGTTTCCATTTTAAAAAAGTAAATAAAACATTTTATAACCAAATTTTGCAAAGTGAATTTCTTTTCAAATTAAGATATACTCCAAAAGCCCATTTTGTTGATGTTAGTTTAATGAAAAATATAATGATTATTTAACAATTCCCATTTCACTAAGTGAAAAGAAGTCTCTTTAGGCTGTAAAGCAGGGATGAAATGTTACCGGTTTGGCCCGGTACGGGTGTACCGGTAGGCGCCCGCCGGTGGTTCAGAGAACCGGTAGTGACGGCAGCGCAAGGTTCCGCCCACCCGCCCGGATGTTGCCATTTTCTTGTTTTTTACCCTCTGCGCATGCGCAAAGCGTTCTGCGCATGTGCAGAAGGTGAAAAAGCCCGTGTGCGAGCAGAGCACGGGTCAAAAAGCGCGTGCGCGCGCGCGCGCTCCAAACCAGTAGGGAAGGTAAGTAGATTTCACCGCTGCTGTAAAGCCTCTGTTACATGGCTTCCTTCAATCTTGTGCTATAAAGAAGCAGGAAACCATAATCTACTCTTTATAATGTAGGAAATTTATACAATATTTGAGTGTCCACAAAACAGAATGTTATCCTGACACCAGTATTATCAATGCTGTTGCATCTCTGATGGGATTTTACTTTAGTCTTTTACTGAATTTGAGGGCACATAAGGAGAATTGACTTTTTTGCAAATACAGTATGTACAAATATTAATATTACGATCATTGATTTGCCTGCCCTCTTCCTTCATTGTCAGTATAAAGCACATTTTAGGAAAATGTTTGCTGATAATTTAAGACAGCAAGTAAAGCCAAAAGCTATGCAGGGGGCAGGAGGAGATGGGCAAGAAGAGTAACAATTGAATTACTGTGCTGTATAGTATGTTTCAGGATGAATATTCAGTTTTCATCCCTGAGAAGAAAGCGATAGATTCCAATTTCCTTTGCAGCAAGTACAAGTATGATTAGAAAGCTATTTCTCATTCTATGATTACAAAAAAATCATAGAAAAAGAAGCTCGCCATTTCTATTATCCCATCATCGAGACCACAAGTCCTAAGTGCATTTTTTTTTACTGCAAAAAAAGTCTATAAAGGGTTTCCAATCAGCCCTAAATGTAGATGTCTTTTCTCTAATCAATGAAGTTAATTTAACCTGCTCTGTAAGTTCCATCATCTTCACCAACCATTCCTCCATTGTGGGCAGTGTCGAAGCTTTTGAGTGTATAATGATCTTGTTGCAGTTGTCATGAAACAAAGTTCCACATCTTTTTTATTGTTGCTAATCCATTAGTCCCCAAAGAAAAGCCTCTGGTTTCAATTGTACTTTAGTTTTTAAAATCTTCTACATTAATGTATGTGTTTGCATCCAAAACTTTTTGGCTTCTATTTCTTTTATCCTTTCTCTTTGCACTTTTTTTCTTTCTCTTTGTTGTCTTTATTCTGCATTAGTTTGTGTTAGTTTTATGTTCATTTTAAAACTTTTAATAAAATTTATATTAAAAAAAGATAATAAAAGAGATGGCCTTAAATAGGTCTAGAATCTCTAAAGGATTTGTTGTGGCTTTCATTCCTCTCTGTAGAGAATACTGCATTGTGTATTGCAATAGTTAGCTACTTTTAACTCACTGTAGTGCTGTTGTCAGCACACTACAGAAGATTTCTATAGATTAATATAGCCTCTAGACCTGGGATTTGATATACGGTATATGAAGGGCAAAGTCTTTAAGAAAGCGTGTACTTCTATTTTTAAATTAATTAAATTCTTTATTTATAGTAAAAAGAATTGTATTGAGAGTCTATGTTTTGCCTTCTTTACTGAGAGGAAGAGAAGAGAAATCCTACACAGTGGTGCCTTGGTACTCAACTGCTTGGAAACTCATTGAATTTGGTACTCAATGAATTTTGACTGCAGAAACTTTGTCCTGGTACTTATTGTTTGTTTGGTACTCAACGCACAAGCTAGAACTTGTCGGTGTCGGTTGTCTTATGACTCACTACATTATTCCTTATGGGAAAAATTCATTTGGTATTCAGCTTTTTTTGGTACTCTTTGCGCCTCCTGGAACCAATTAATGATGAGTACCGAGGTACCACAGTATTGTAAAGGGAGTTGGGCATTTAGTGATCTGTTAAGCATAGTCATACTGTGGATGATGATTACATACTTCCTGGAGAAGACTTGACTTGGGATAGTGTATTAAGATTTTTAACTTCAATAAAAATACTGTAGATGCTGTCTACAGTACAATGCAACACTGGAGGTATTCTTCTTCCTGTTCACAAATTCCAATGTATTAGTGCTGGAAATAACTAGGAAATTCAGATAAAATGAAATTATAGAAATTTTAATTCAATAATTAATGAATTATAGAAATTGGTATTTCTTAACTAGTTTGATTGTATTTCCATTCTGTTTTAATTATGCATGGGGTAACCCATTTTTTTATGAACAAACAGATCAGATCTTGTTATTCTAGCACCATCTCAAGCCACTTGTAATTAGATAAATTGACATAAGTGGTTCATGGCAGGATGAGACAACCTGATAGATACAAGTATTATGAAATGATCTAAAATTTTCTTCTTGGCAACACTAGAAAAATGGTATCCTAGATCCCAAAAAGCTTCCTGCCTAATTAAGACACCTGAGACACCTTTTGATGAACATAGAGGCATATACAAAGAAAGAAGTTTAGGAATGCAGGAAGTTGTAATGATAGTTGAACATTGTTGTTGTTGTATGTGGCCACAGCTGTAGGAACATTCTGTGGCTAACGATCTAATAGAAACACCTACATCAGGGGTGTCAAACTGGCGGCCCATGGGCCGGTGCAGGCCACGCCCACCTGGCTCCATAAAGGCAAAAAAGTCACGATACGTCACAATACATCATGTGATGCAATCGAGTTTGACACCCGTGACCTACGTGAGTCAGGGAGAGAAAGAATAAGACAGTTAAGGAACTGTAAAAATCTCCATACAGGAATGTCTGCATAATTTGTTAAGCTTATAATTTGTTAAAATGTATAATTTGTTATCTCTGTGTATTAGAAATAAGCAAAATTATTTACTTAAAAGCAATATCAAAGCACTGTAATTTAGAGCAGGATTTTTGAATTTTTTTTTTCTGAGGAACTCTAGGATTCTGTAAGAATTTGATTTTGTGAGAGATATGGACAAAAAAAGATTACTTAAATGCAATCAATTTTCTGTCGTTAGAGTTTTGTCTTTTGATCAGGGGTCCTGTTGGTTGTATTATTATTATTTTTTTAGTTTTTTAAGCATCAGGTTCTGTATTCTGCAAATACGTGAAAAACTCTCATGTAAATGAGAGTAGTGTACTGTATGTCTGTTTGGAAAGTTCCTGTCCCTTTTCCTATTCTTCAATATAGTTATACATTTTATGAGCCTAGGATTGTAAATATAGTCCTAGCATAGATCTGAAATGGATTGAGGAAGGTTTTCTCAAAACAACCAAGATGTTGGTTGATGATGTTACCTAGTTTGGGTAATGAAACATCCGCAAGAAAACAAGCAAGCTCCAAGACAGCACCAAGGACCCACACCAGCAAGATGTCTTCTATTGTATGCTTTTTTAATAATAAGCTCACAAACTTTATAGTAATAAAGATGTTTGATCCTAGCTATATATAAAGATCAACCAGGAACATTTTTCTCGATTGTGAGAAATGGTTTGGTGGTTGTTGTTGAAAAGTGTGATATTTTACATCTCTAATAGAGTATCATGCATTTTTCTTGCTAAAGTAGGATCAGAGGTGGGTTCCTCCTGGTTCGGACCGGTTCTCCCGAACCGGTAGCAACCCGCTGGTGACATCACAGTGACGTCACAGAGCCAGTTTGGTTGGTGCCGGTCTGTGGGCGCCGCCATCTCTTTTTTTGGATTTTTTTTTAATTTTTTTTTTGGGGGGTGGTGGAATTTTTTATTTTTTTTTTCTTCTGTGCATGCGCAGAAGCCGAGTTTCCGGCACTGTGCATACATCACCATCTTGTTTTTGGCTTGTTTTGGGATTTTTTTTATTTTTTGGCACCGCGTGCGCGCGAAGCGCGCCCACGCGGCGCGGGAGGAAGCGAACCGGCAGCGAAGTAAGTTAGAACCCACCCCTGAGTAGGATGGTACAGTTGCTGCTGATGTTAATAGCTGTGATAAAATGATTTTATTGCTAATTACTATTTTGTTAAATAGTTTTATTCTTCAGTGACTTCGTTAAATAATTTTAATGGTTCAGAAAGCCATATTAAGCTACAAAGGGCATATTTGGATATTCCCCCCCCTGTTACATTCATAAATACTCTCATACAGCTTAAATCCCCTAACTTCAGTATAAATAAATGCTTGTTACCTACATTCATAAATACTAAGACTCTCTATACTTAGTAGTTTCTCAACTAGAAAAAATATTTTCTTCACTGATTCCAAAGGCATATATATAAACAGGAAGGTCAGCATGAAATGACATTTTCTTAGAATCAATAAAATGTTTGTTCAGTGGTAGGATGAGAATCATAGAATCTATTCTCCAATTAACGGAAACACCATTTCTAGAAAAAAAAAATATTCATACTGTAGATAATGTCCAGCCATTAGCAGTAACAGTTGCCAAGAGAACAGGGGCTGTCTTAGACACCAGGAGATATAGCATATGGTCTCCAGGAAGTAAACTTGCACCCCACTTGTGATGCTTATCAAAAGCAGTAGGGGTGCTCAAAAGCCTAAAGGAACCTGTGAAGTCCCATCAGAAAACAAACTGGACTGTCACACTGGAATATGTGTGACACTGAACAGACACAAATAAATTTCATCATAAATAGGAAATCTGCTTAACTTTTCTCAGAGAGGCTTCTTATATTCAAAATGTTTTTCTTAACATAAGATTTATAAACCACAACATGAACAAACAATGTTTATACTGCTAGAGCGCCTCAATCCTTGATCAGTAAATAAAGGATTTATATAGATATGAAGAATTAAAAGATTTTTCTTGGCATACAATGCCATATATTTATGAATAATTTCTTGAATGAGCTATGAAAAATCTGCTCCCCCTAGAAAATTACCTAATTTTAAACCTGATTTTGAAATCTTGTTAGTATTTTTCAGTAGTTTAGTTAGCTTAGAGGTCCTCTGTTTTAATAATATAATATAATATAAGAAGATCCCTACTCACCATTTGAGCAATTCAAAATGATATAAGCAATTAGACAAGACAAATAAGCCTGTATCTTATAAGTAGAAAATTCCATAAAGGAGAATAAAGCTCAGAATTGACATGAGGGGTCTTTGGTACTCTCTGAGCTTATTTGTGTTCTTGCAGACGTTTCATTACCCAAACTAGGTAACAACATCAGTCCTAATAAGGAGTGCAATTTGCTGTCAGTTTATATTCTAGTGCAGTGATGGCGAACATTTTCTGGACCGAGTGCCCAAAGTGCATGCGCGAACCTCTAAAATGCAATGTGTGTGCCCCCCTGCATGCGCCCCGCCCCCTGTGCATGCGCCCCACCCCCCGTGCATGTGCGGCAGAGACCCGAAGACCAACTGGCCAGCGGGAGGTGCACATGCATGTGCGGCAGAGCTGAGCTGGGGCGACCGCTCGCATGCCCACAGAGAGGGCGCTGCGTGCCACCTCTGGCACGCATGCCATAAGTTCGCCATCACTGTTCTAGTGGCTTGCCTGTCAGTGTTGGTGGGAGTGGTCTTAGAGATTCTTTGGTTGGGCTGTTTGCTGTTGGCTTCTTTGGCAGTTTCTTGATTGGGGTATTGTTTACTTGATTGTTGGCCTGATGTTAAGCTTGGAGTTAATCTATGCTGATCTGGGTGCTGATTGGTGATGGAGTGGTGCTTGGGTCTTTTTTGTTCCTTTTTGGGTTGGGTGATAGCCTCTTTTGCATAGTCTATAGATGTTGTTAATGTCTATGTGTCTATTGATGGCTGATTTGTCAGAGTGCCAGGCTTCTAGAAATTCCCTGGCATTTTTGGACTTGGCTTGGTCTTGATCTTGTTCACATTTTTTCAGTTGAAACTATGGTTAAATCTGTCTATATGTTGTGAAATTAAAGAATTTTCATCATGTCTTCTGACTGCAATTTGGTGTTTGTGGATGCGTTCTGCCAACTTTTGCCTGTTTATCTTACATATTGGTTGTTGCAGTCCTTACATTGTATGTTGTCCTGTTTTTTTCTTCTGGAGTTGTTGGTTCTTTTGGTGTGCTTAGGATGTTTTAAAGGGCTTTAGTTGGCTTGTGTGCTATACTGATTCCATGTGGTTGTAGTAGTCTATTAGTGGTTTCTGAGATATGTACGGCAGTGTAATTCTTTTTAGGTTTTTTGTTAGTTGTGCTGTATTGGGTTGAGTGGTCAGGGACTTTTTGATAAGTTGTGTGGATATCCATTTTATTGGAATATGTTGTATAGATGCTCTATTTCCTTTTTCTGCTGTTCTGGGTTGCTGCAGTGTGTTTGGACTCATCTAAATAAAGTCCTTACGTAGCTTCTCTTGTGGGAGGTTGGGTTGTTGCTTTGGTAATGGAGCACTTGGTTAGTATGGGTGGTTTTTCTGTAGACTTGAGTTTCTAGTTTGCCATTGTGGTCTCTGCTGTTCAGGATGTCCAGGAAAGGTAGTTGTTGTTTTCTTCTTCTCTAGTAAACTGGATTCCTTTAAAAATGTTATTAATGGTTCTGTGGGTGTTCTCTAATTGGTCCTGTTTTATTGTGGTGAAGGTGTAATCTACATATCTGATCCATATTTTCGGTTGTATTTGTGGAAGCGCTATGGCTTCTAGACATTGCATCTACAACATACAATGTAAGGACCGGATGAATGCTTAGTATCTTGACCTATCTTAAGCAATATGACCAATAATTTATTTGAATAAATAAAATTATTGGTCATATTGCTATGTATCACCATTATCTGTTGTCTTCCCCCTTTCCTATTTTTTTTAACATTGTCAAACATAATGATTTTTCCTAGTTCATCATCTGCTTGCATCAGATTCCTCAAAAATGTGATCTTCTTGCTGATCAAAGGAACAGTTAGCTTTTATTTGGCCCAGATCAGATTCATTGGTTTTTATTGGTTTTTACTATTGAATGCAATAGTACTCATAGAAACCTTTTTTCAAATGTATAATTTGAAGGAATCTATCTTCTTTCCTTTGCTATCTGTGCTCAGCCTTCATAATCAGTATCACCATTAGAAATATCACATCAGTTCCTTGAGTACAGTAGTTACTTGCTCATTGTAAAGATACTTCTGAAGAATCGTGCTCTGGCACACTTATTAGCCTTTAATAGACAGACCTTGTTGTAGTCAGTGAAGCAACTTCTTGGATTTCTCTTACTCTCTCAGTTATCGGATCTTGTAAAACTTGACCTTCTCTCCCTAAAAATGTTTCTCTCATTCTAGAATATTGTTTCTAGGCAGTTTCAATACATTATTTCTATCTTCCTTTAACCTCATTTGATTCCGTTTGGAACATTTATCTTCAGCATTCTTATCTTTCCTAGACATCTTTTCTTTCCTGATTGTATGGTCTCCATATTTTGCTGGCATCCTCTTTTGCCCAAAGCCTCTTGCCCCATGCTCCTTTACCTCTTGCTCATAAGTGTCTGTCAGATGGGGGATGAGGAGGGTCTTCTTGGTTTGCTACTTCAAATGTTTTTCCTTCCTTCCTTCCTTCCTTCCTTCCTTCCTTCCTTCCTTCCTTCCTTCCTTCCTTCCTTCCTTCCTTCC
>QLTV01001839.1:4706828-4718176 GCA_003457575.1 Thermophis baileyi
GTGTATTTTCAAATAATAATAATAATAATAATAATAATAATAATAATAATAATAATAATAATAATAATAATAATAATAATAATAATAATAATTTCATGAGTGGTTGCCTTATAAATTTGTAAATGAGCAACACTTACTGTATTGATAGAACTTGCTAGCCATAAAGGTATTTTCTTAACGTTTCCCAATTTTGAAAATTGTTCAGGTATTCCCCCCCAACCCCCCCCAACATGCAGAATCCTTATAAATACTGAAGAAATAATTTAACAGTTTGAGGGATGAGTTGTTCATTGTTGTCTTTCATTCAGAAGTTCCCTAAAACATTTACAACCAATATATGAAGATTCTCCTTCTCTTCTTCAGTCTGATTGTCCATGTTTTTAAAAGCTTGTGCTACACTGACACCTGAAGTATAGACAACTGATGTGAACCTATCTTCTGATAGAATTTTATGGGACAACATTAAATCAAATACAATTATTATAATGTTCTATAGGTACCATTTTAGGGATTCTAAATGTCAAAAGCTTTCTTTCTAAACACTGGTGCCTCCTGCAAAATCAGATTATTTCCTTCCTTCCTTCCTTCCTTCCTTGCTTCCTTCCTTCCTTCCTTCCTTCCTTCCTTCCTTGCATCCTTCATTTCCTTCCTTCCTTCCTTCCTTCCTTACTTCCTTCCTTCCTTCCTTCCTTCCTTCCTTCCTTCCTTGCAATTATGTTTAAAATGGAAGACTAGCTAAAAGAAGAGTGAAAAACAGTTATATCATTTTGAGGAGCAATATAAAACCGTCAGGAAGAAAGTGGGGTCAGTGATAATACTTGATAGGTGGATAAACATGCCAAATCTAGTCTGAACATCTGAATAACTGTACAACAAACCATAATAATTAGACTGTAAGACTATTATATACATCCTACTTGTTTTGTGTTAATAATACAGAGAATAATTAAATGTGAAAAAACAAAGATGATCTCAGACTGTTTGGTGTAAAATTGATACTTTGTCATAGTTCCCAAAATCACAAATTACATTATATTTCCATAGGCATATGGAAGAGTTGCTTTAACTCTCAACAGTTCCAATGAGCAAAGCTATCGTAATAATTTAGTGTGGCAACCATGGAATTGAATTTGCAGTAACACTTCTTGCAGCACAGGGGTGGGTTCTACTTACCTTCCCTACCGGTTCGCATCGCGTCGGAAGTGCGTGTTTTGCACGCATGCACGCTCGCTTCCCTCGCACGTGCACCCCGTCACATTGTGCAAATGACCCTCTGTGCATGCGCAGAAGCCTCTGTGCATGCGCAGAGGGTTCTTTGCAAGCCGCTTTCAAGGAGCGTTGACCGGAGAACCGGTTCGGGGGCATGGCCAGCTGGCCATCGCTGCCAGTTCGGTGAGCGGGGGGAAATTTCCACCACCGGTACTGGAGAACCTGTCCAAACCGGCAGCAACCCACCACTGTTGCAGCATTAGTTGGGTATCAAGCACCACTTTCTAAATTACCAAACTGTATAGTCTAGAAAGAACTTTACCACCTTAATAAGAACTAAGGCTTAATCTCCTGTTGCATAAATTTCAGCTTGATAAGTGTGGAACAAATCCATTGGTCCAATTATATATGAAACCAGTGCACAACAAAGAGACTTGCACAATCAGTTGAAAGTATGCATGTGTCTACAAACAGAGAGAGAGAGAAAGAGGGAGAGAGAGATTATCTCCTTGAAATAGTCCTTAACATAAGGTTCCCAGCTATCTCACTTTTGATATGTATTTGAGGGTATATCTGCTGCTATAGTGTTTCATTTGCTTCTGAGCAGTGAAGTATTATCAAACACCAATTATGGTAATAACAACCGAATGTATGAGAACCATTTCCTTTTCATATTTTTTATGTACTTACAGGAATTCGATATGCTTTCTACAGAATTCAGAGAGAAATGCGAAAGAATAAGCAAGAAGCTGGTATTCTTGGAAGAGCAACTTCAGCTAGCAGCCTGTAGCTATGATGAAAACCTTGTTCATATCCTTTTTTTGATGTGTTGTATTAAGTACTCCAGCAGAAGGTGTTGCATTCAACTCCTGCATTGAAACTTGCCTTGTGTGAATCCTGCTTAAGATAACTATTGTAGTATTGTTTCCTAAAAATGTAAACTAGCCAAATAATGACAGTTTAAAAACTACTGAATCGGATTGATGAGAAATAACTTTTTTAACAGATCTATTAGTATGCTTTTGAGTGCTATAAAGTAAAAGTGACTAATTCCTAGGTACAGCATTGACTAGGAGACTGGAAAAGAAAACCTTGTTTCATGAGCATGCATCTAAAAAAAATATTTTTAAAGGGAAGCAGATTAGCTTATGCTGAGCATAGAGTTCCAGTAAATCACATAATTATCTGTGCTCATATCATAAAGGCTCTTTATTTGAAGTATTGGCCATTTGAGAAAAAAAAGCCTTTTGTTTAGTTCTACTGAAAGATTCTCATCAGTCATGTTATCACTTTCCTCTGCTACCCTAATTTTCATACTACTTATAATTTTTTCAAAGGCAAAAAATCCATTTAAAAATAGATTTTAGGTAAGGGCAAAAAAAAAATATCTATTTAAAATTTATATATTTATTTATACTAATCAGTCCACTCTACCTTTAATATGCTACCCCACCAGGGTTTTACTCTAGGAACAGGCAGACAGCCAATTCTGACTTTTTCCACAGGTTGTAAGACTTTCATTGGAAGAACCAGAGACTATTACTAGAGACAACTTGAGGTGGTGAATATTTGTCCTTGAATTCACCAGGAGTCAATCCTATCTTGATGACATTTCAGTCAACTAATAAATGTATCAAGAGTGCAACCTTGGAGCCTAAAAATTACATAAATCGTCATCAGGAAAGAAAGAAATGGCAGGATGCTATATAGCACAATATACTATGTAGAATAAGTATTATTCTACATACTTGTACTTCCTACTTCTCTCTGTGTATGATCAGGTATAATAATCCACATAAGGATAATGATTTTTAATTTTCTTAAGCTGTGTTAGTGAGTGCTAGTTGCCTTTCATCAACTTCCTTCAAAAATATTTTTTGATTCCATCCATTTTAAAAATATCTTAGGGCTGCACCTTGTAATTTGCTTGTTGCCTTGCTCTCTTCATCCAGTAACAAAGACCAATTTTCACTTCTCTCAGCAAACCTTCTGTACTTGGGCATCTAACTTGCACCCTGCTTCAGCCTCTGTATTCACTGTGCTCACTGTCTCTGGCTTCAGGTCCTTTAATTCCCTTCTTCTTTCCTTTACCTTTATCATCACAAACCATTATTAGTAATTAGATTTGGCTCCCACCTTTCCTCCAATAGATACGTAGGGGTCTCCTTTCATGTTTTTGTTGTTGTTAGTTGTGAAGTCGTGTTCGACCCATCGCGACCCCATGGACAACGTTCCTCCAGGCCTTCCTGTTCTCTACCATCCTCTGGAGTCCATTTAAGCTCACACCTACTGCTTCAGTGACTCCATCCAGTCACCTCATTCTCTCGTCCTGTTCTTCTTTTGCCCTCAATCTTTCCCAGCATTAGGCTCTTCTCCAGTGAGTCCTTCCTTCTCATTAGGTGGCCAAAGTATGTATGTATGTACGTATGTATGTATGTATTTATTTATTTATTTTATTTTATTTTATTTTATTTTATTTTATTTATTTATTTATTTATTTATTTATTTCATCAAACATGTATTAGATAACAGATATAAGTATAAACATGATTATGAATACAAGAAATGGATACGAATAAAAGAGAATATTAGGACAGGGACGGTAGGCATGCTGGTGCGCTTATGCACGCCCCTTAAGGACCTCTTAGGAATGGGGTGAGGTCAACAGTAGACAGTCTAAGGTTAAAGTTTTGGGGGGTTTGGGGAAGAACTACAGAGGCAGGGAGNAGGACCTCTTAGGAATGGGGTGAGGTCAACAGTAGACAGTCTAAGGTTAAAGTTTTGGGGGGTTTGGGGAAGAAACTACAGAGTCAGGTAGTGCATTCCAGGCATTGACAATTCTGTTACTGAAGTTGTATTTTCTGCAATCAAGTTTGGAGCGGTTTACCATAGTGTGTATCTATTGCGTGCTCGTGTATTGTTGTGGTTGAATCTGAAGTATTCATTGATAGGTAGGACATTGTAGCAGATAATTTTATGTGCTACACTTAGGTCATATTGTAGACGGCGGAGTTCTAAGTTGTCTAAGCCTAAAATTTCAAGTCTGGTGGTATAAGGTATTTTGTTTTTTTATTTATAAAAAATATGTATGTATGTATGTATGTATGTATTTATTTATTTATTTATTTATTATTTGGTATTTTATTATAAGGTATTTTATTTTTATTTGAGTTTCATCTTAAGGATCTGGCCTTCTAAAGAGCAGTCAGGGTTGATCTCCTCTAGGACTGACCGGTTTGATCGCCTTGCAGTCCAAGGGACTCGCAGGAGTCTTCTCCAGCACCATAGTTCAAAGGCCTCAATTCTTTGGCACTCAGCCTTTCTTATGGTCCAACTGTAGCTCTACAAAAATAATTGACTGAGGAAGGTTGAGCAAAGAACAAGCAAAGTCCCTCAGTGAACTTCTATGGCTATAGACTTTAACCAGAGTATTCCCAGTCTTAATCTTAGCCACTATATTGCCATTTTTAACTGGGCCCATGTACTTCAGTGACCAGCTTCTCCATCTTACCTGTTAAGGAGTGGGGTGAATCAGAAGAATTTTTCACAGGAACAAGCAAAAGGCTTGTTTGAGGGCTTGTTTGAGGTTGGTTGTATTGGCAAGAGGCTTTCCAAAGATTGTCTTTGCTTGCACTGCACTGAAATTTTTGCACTTATTGCTTTGCACTCACATAATAGTTTTCAAAGTTTTTTCTATCAGCCATCAAATATAATTTCTAAATTACCAGATGGATCAGATGTATTCCTGAGCAGTCAATTCATCAGAGTCTGTCAGAAAATCATTTATCTAGTGCTCTTGAAACTGAGTGAAATCTTTTCACCGGCTTGATCTAAATTAGGTCAATTTAAAATATGCTGGTTTTCACAGAGCCCATAAAGGTTCATCTGAACCATTTTCGTGCTAGTTGTATGCCATGCTAAATATGAAAAATGAAGAATAGATAAATTCTTGTTAGTATAAATTCTAAAGTCTTGTTATTTCCAAACTACACTTTTATAATACTTAATGTTAAATGTTACAGTAGAATATTGATATTAGATTGATATTAGTGATATTAGATTTACAGTAATCAAAACATGTAAAAATAGCTCAAATTATATTATCCAGCTTACTTTATGCAGTTTATATTTCTAATATTAATGACCTCTTAAGAAAGAAAATGCACTTAGCTGAATTTGTAGAAAGATGGATAGGACTCAACCACTTGTGTAATGTTGTTCCTGATGGCCACTACCATCTTGTTCAGCTGAATCTGTACACAGAACTGACACCCTTGTGGCACTTTTTTATGTACTGTGAACACTACTTTTCCATGGTTCCAAGTCTTATGGTGACATTGCTACTTAGGGATGGTTGCACACTGAAGAAACGTGCATTGCCTATATTCTCAGTCCCCCATCCTTGAAAATAGCCAAAGGTACACAAAATAATTGAGTTACCAAATAGAGAAGATTCTCATCTACTGACAAATCAAAGGATACATATCTTGGAACACAGTTCCCCTTGAAATATTCAAGGACTACTTATCATGCATATTGTCCTACAATTTTCCCTGTGCAAAAAACTGTAACACAGTGGCCATTTAGATGCTGTTCAGATAAAATCCCATGAATGGGGAACCCGAATTTCTGAAAACCTCCCTGGATAAAACTTGCTGAATCAAGATGTAATGTAAGGAATGAAAATAACATAGGACATTGAGGATTATTTTAAGCTGCCATTTGTCAACATTATAGGAGAGGCATCTTCCAGGGTGACTCATCATCCTTATTATTTATCATTGCTATGATCCCATTTCACTGATTTTCAAGAAAACAAACCACACATGCTTGAAAAGAAGAAAGTGTTGATAATTGTTGTGGAAATACCAGGGGATAGAGAATAGAAGACAAAAAGTTGAGAAGATCACATAGTAACAAGATCCCAAAATCGAAATACTGTAGAAAGGTTATGACATAAATCAGTTATGGTAGTCCCAGCACATGGTGCCATACCAAAAAATCTTGGATGGCACTTAGAAAATATGCACATTGACAACATTTCTGTCAATGCAAAAGCCCAGACTGCTTATACTATATCTACATATACTACACCAATGCATTATGCCATCTTAGGTTCTTGGGAAGAGCTTGATGCATATGAACACCAACACCAGTTAAAGAACTGGCAATGTGATTTCACATTGTTGTGAATAGATAATAATAAACAGACAAGCATCTGCCATTCCAGACATAGCAATTGTTGATAATAAAGACACACAAAAAAAGTCTGGATAGTGAACATGGTAGTACCTGGAAACAGCAGAATAGAAGAGAAAGAACTGGAGAAAATAACAATATACAAAGACCTGCAAACAGAAGTAGAATGACTACGGCAAAAGAAAGCAATAGTGATATGTGGGTGCAATCCCAAAACATCAGGAGTACCACTTGAATTCTATCGGCATTGACAAAATCACAATCAATCAATTGCAAAAAAGTAGCTTTACTTGGAACAGCTTATATCCTGCGATGAATATTATTAAACATACATATCTGCCTATCCCAGGTCCTTGGAAAAGACTCGATAGCTGGATAAAAAAAATGCCATATCCATTCTAAAAATCTACACCCAACCATAATAAATTTGCAGCTATTAGAACATTGTACATTCAAGTTGTATAACCATCAACACAAGACAGGACGACCCCATTCTGAATGTATGGTGAGGGGGCACTCTAGAGACAGAAAGATTTAGGATGGCATCATTTCTTGCTGGCTTCAGATTGGGGGGGGGAGGCATGGCACAGCAGCTGTGTGGATGTGGCATTTGTGCTGTTAAGTTTGAAAAGTACTTCAGTTTTGTTTGACTTTATATCCTTGCCCCATCATTGTAGGATTCTGAATTCAGCAAGATCAACTTCCACGAGCAGGAGTTTGTATCTTAAAGTACAATCTGGCCTTGGAAGCTGATTTGAAGGTGCCACCTCCCACAGCTTCTAATGTTCACATTAAGTGTTCATTGGCATGGAAAGTTAAATGGGCAGAGGAGCTGGCAAACATCATGTTGGAAGTAGCTCTTAGCAATGGCAGTTACTTGCTCTTCAAAAGATGCATGCAGTATTTCTGGTGGCAAACATATACAAACCCTAGATATTTCCATGCCTAAGGCATACATTAAGATGCATCAGTTCTTGCAGATGGCAAAATAGGTCCTCAGTTCTGAGTCTGACTAAGACAAAATTGTTTTAATAGATAGAAGTAGAACTGCATCTCTTAAAAGAGAGATTAAAAGATTCCTTCTGAGTGATCCAACTTCCTGGTGCTGTCAAGCAAGCGGTTCTGCCAATATTTAAACACACTGTGGGTTTGATTAATAATTAAATTTCTATTAGAAGGAATAAATCCCAGATGTCATTGTTTTTTCAATCTACATTTTAATGGCACTGAATACTGGAATCAACCAGCCTGCCAGCAGGAACTGACTAACACAACATAGATGAAGCCAGAAGCCAGCACTAATGTTTAACACTGAATATTTACCCAGGCCCACTAGGGATTTTTATTTAATATTGTAGCTTCTCAAAGTAAATATTAAGTAGTAGGTTTCACATTTGGCAGATGGGGGGGGGGGAAGCAAACAACCAAATTACACTGCACTCTTAGACTTCCTCACTTGGTATAAATCCCTTGAATTTCATGGGACTTACTCCCGAGTAAGCTGGTATTGGATTGTATGTATCCTTTTGCCTGATCAATATATTTAGATAAAAGTACCAGAGTTCAGCAAGTCTGCAAAAGAGCCAGTGGCTCTTAATCAGTTGAAAAGCATATGAAAATAATCTGAATTGTTAATTGGAAGAGCCAAAAGCTGAGGTAAGGCACTTCTGGTGTCTAAGGAGCTGATGAGAGGTGTTATTTCACTGATAGGGAGAGTCCTAGCATTCCCAATAAAATTAAATGGATTTTATATTGCAATTTCACAGTTATTTGGGGTCTTAATTAGCAGTTATGATTTTGCCAGACAATTTGAGTGCTTGTAATAGTTTGACTAAAATATGGGTTGACTCGTTTAATCCTGTATGTACAAAGGATTCCTTTTTCACTTTAAAAAAAAAAAAAGCTTCCAGTAATTTTCTTTTGTGGTTCTGAATTACTGATTCCTTTTTTCTTTTTTTGGGAGAATTATTATTTTGTTTTTTTAAAACAAACTACAAAACATACGTATTTGGAGGGAGGTGCATATGGAAATCAGAATGTCTATCCCTGTTCTTTTGTCTGGTACGATAACGATATGATATTCGTTTAACTAAAACTGCTAAAAGAATATCATATGCATAGTCTCAGTGCTACATACTGAGACTGTGCATTTACTATCAACTTAAACCTTTTTCACCAGAAAAATTGCTGTCTCTGAATATCTGTGTTACAAATCTGTATTGCAGAGAATCTGTCATCAATCCATAGCTATTCCCTGAATCTTTGGTCATGTTAGTAATCACTTAGTAAATTGCTTCCTTGTTTATTTGCCTTCTCTTAGCAAGCAAAGAGAAGGAGCAGAAGCATTTATTTGTTTTTTCAATTGGCCCAGAAGTAAAAATGAAAGAGTTCTTAGATCAAATTCAACTCTTGTTGATGCCTGGTGAGCAGTCATAGCATGTAGCTCTTTTGATTACTTTGGATTGCCTTCTTCTTGGATGTTTTCTGACTTCCTAATCTTGCCTACAAACTTGAGATTTCCTGGTATATTTGCTTCCAAGAACTCATCAGATCCAACCTTCGTTGCTTCTCTGGAGATCAGTTAAGGTCACTTTAGATCAGAGGAAAATTACCAAGGTCATATTGGGAGGATGGAAGTTCATTGAAGTGACTTTGCTCAATGGTCGACAAAACCTACCAGTGAAGCTTATTACTTGCTGCTTTCCTTGAAAGCAGACAACTGAAGCAGGAGGAAGTCAGGACCTGGAACTATCTCCAGATAGTTTGGATCTTGTATAAATGCAGGGTGAGGATGGATCTCTGACACAGATGGAGCACCATCATTTTTAAGAGTGTGTAGTGTGTCTGACAATGCCTTGTAGAACTTCAGTACCCATTTCACTACCCCTTGTAGAATTATGAAGGTTTCATTGAGGGTCAGTTTATTTTTCATTTTAAAAATCTGAGCAAAATTTCTTCAGCAATGAAAAATGAAAATCTCTAAACCCTGGATGAAATTTTGCACAAGGTTGAACTAAATTTTTTAAAATGTGGATGTTGAGTTTTCATGAAATAAAATGGCTCTATGTAACCCAGCCAAGTCTTACATAGGTGGGGGGGGGGGGGAAACTAAGACTTTACAGTATGTGGATTCAAAAGGTGAGTTATCTTTACAGTATCCCAATATTGTGGAAAATGAAAAGATGGAGCACTATATTTCTGCATGGTCTAAATTTAATAATATTGTTAAAACCTTTCTGACCTTTCTATATAATTCATATTCTCAACTTGAAACTTGCTATATGCTATATATGGATCTTCATTTTTATTTTCATTTTTCAATTTATTATTATTTTGGGTTTAGTATTACTGTTTTATTCTTTTTGTTTTTGTCTGTAATTTCATTTGTACAATAACATAGAATTCTAAAATTAAAAAGTGAAATTTTACACATGCATATACAGAACAGTACAATTCCTTTTAAAAACTCAGCAAATTTATGTAAATTGGGGAATCTTGAGAAAGCTTTAATAGAAAAAAGCTGAAAAATGCTTTTTAAATTGGAATGTGAAACTGAGATTGAAAATATTTACATATATTTTCCATGATTCCCTTCTGATTCCCCCATCTCCTTCCTGGGATTTTCCCTCCCTTCCAGTTACCTCTTAAGGCCACATTTTTACCTTCACATATTTTTTTTTAGTTAAGGTTGTTGGAAAATATTGTGGGTAATCTCCAGAGTACTTTGTACCCAGCACACTTCCAGTCAACCCATATATCCAGATCAGAGAAAGCACATACACCACTCAGATCAACTAGCAAAAATATAGTTTGATGTTTATATGCTAAACATCAACAAACATCAAAACATTTAACTGGCAAATAGGATAAAACCCTCAAGGAGAGAGAGATGAATAACAGGCAAGAATTTACATTATCCATGTATCTATCTGTATTGTGCAAGGCATTTGAGGGTCCTGATCTGAGCCAGGGTGTTTCAAGGACACCAAACATGCTGCATGGAAAGGAGTTGGTTCATTTACAGAGCACAGAATCCAGCCCCGAAAGGAAGCTACAAAAGGGTTACAGAAATCAGACATTTTTATAGAAAGGTGGCCCTTTGTGGGCCATGGAGCTTGAGTAGGTATGTGTAATCTGTGATGCTTATTTTGGTGAATGTGCAATTCTGCTGGGAGAAGGTTTTAATTAACTCTATTTGAGTTTACAGACCTTCTTCTTTGATGTGTGGATTAAGTCTGGGTGACTTATTTGGGGGTTCAATGAATTTTGAATAAAGGATTTCCCCTTGTTTGCTATTTTTACTACCTAGATTAACCTAGTTTCAGATTGACTGTCAATTATCCAGCTGAGACACAATTCTCAGTTCATTGTCGATTGTGTTCATGTTTAAGGGAAGATGGAGACGGTATAAAATAGAATATATTTTGGTATAAAACTTTCCACAGTATCAAAAGGCACAGAACTTTCCAGAGCTACTGGAGACAGTGCTGTAGATAAATAGCATGGCCAGTCCCAAAAGGAGTGGCTTATGGTTATTCCAGCTTTAACCTTTTGATGCACATAGTCACAGCAGAGTAGAGATGGAAGATGGGACACCAGGTGATCCCTTTGCTCCTTTATTTTGCACCATGAAAGAAGCAATTTGCTGAATGGGGATGAAAATCAACAAGGTTTGTCTAATGCAGCGGTTCTCAACCTGTGGGTCGCGACCCCTTTGGGGGTTGAATGACCATTTCACAGGGGTCGCCGCGCGCGTTAGCCCGCCATCTTGGTGCCACCGTCACTGCAGGGGTGAAAAGGTCCCGGTTCGGCCGTGCCTGCGGGTCGCCGTCAGCTGGTAGCCCGGACGCCGCCATTTGGGTTCTTCTACCCTCTGCGCATGCGCAGAATGCTTTGCACATGCGCAGAAGGTAAAAGAACCCAAATGGCGGCATCCGGGC
>QLTV01001839.1:4724916-4735279 GCA_003457575.1 Thermophis baileyi
CTCTCTCTCTCTCTCTCTCTCTCTCTCTCTTTCTTTCCTTCTTTCTCTTTCTTTCTCCCTTCCCTTCCCTTCCCTCCCCCCCTCTCTCTTTCTTTCTTTCAGGGGAAAAAGGCTTTAAAAAGTTTTTTTTAAAAACAGGAAGTGATTATGTCGGGGTGGGTGGGCGGAGCCTCACACTGCCATCGCTACCGGTTCTCTGAACCAGCCGCCGCAACCGCTACCTACTTGCCCGAACCGGGCCGAACCGGGAGGATTTCACCCCTGGTTTACTCTCTTCCATTCCTTGATATTTGGCCATCTCTTTTTCAAATTCATCATTAACATTTTAAGTTCATTTCACAGTTCCTCTGGTTCTATCAATGAAGTTCAGGACTTCAGTGATTCCTGTGGTTCTTGTTGAAACTGTTGGGTATATGCTCAAGATAATACAATGAAACTGATTCTTTTTTTCCTTCCACTTTAGCTTAACTGGGAACTTGCATTGATCAGTTTGTGATCTGTCAGCCATGTCTTTGCTGTTGCAACTGAACTATTTTATCTTCTTGTACCAATAATACAGTCAATTCAATTTTTATGTACTCCATCGGCATTCCAGTCTCCAATCTCAAGAAACAAGTCTTATCTACCTGTTCTGTCAGTTTCAAATTGAACTTGATCATAAAACCCATCAGCTCCTTCCTCTCCTGCTTCAGTGGTTGGAGCTTAAACGTGGATGTCATATTAAACAGTTGTCCACAAAATCTAGTTAATATTATTCAATCATTGACTGCACTGTAGTCAAGTAATGTTGTTGTATCCACTTTCTAAGTACGAAAACAACATCCTTTTTGTTTATATCCTAAGTTGTAAACCATGTGATCTGACTGAGAATATCTGATTCCAGTTCGTCTCAATGCAGTGATGTCTAAAATGTCAATATGAAGTTGATCCATTTCATCTTTCACTGTGTTGATGCTTCTTAAGCTTAAGAACAAATGTGCCCAATTGTTCAGAATTATGATAGTGATGAAAAGTAATGTTGCAGCCAATCCTCACCATTTATGACTTTCTCAGGTTGTAAAGCAAAGGAAAGCTGAAGTAAGATCGTAAGCACAGTCATGGTTTTACTTAGCAACCACTTTGCTTAACAATTGAGTTGCTGGTCCCAATTGTGGTTGCTAAATAAAGATTACCTATTCTTGCAGCTTCAGATCTTCTTTTCCTGCATGGCAACTTCAACAATTAGATGTCTTGAAAGATTTAAGCTAGCCACATCATAAACACCATTAGTATTCCAAAGGATCCTAGCTGTTCCCCTGTAGAGTGTTGAGTGTCATCCAACTTGAGTGGCCTTACATGTGGCACAATACTGTCAATCATTTTTTCTTTTCTATCCGCATTATTTTCTTAGTAAAATACAAAAGGGTTTACCTTTGATTTCTCCACTGCTGAATGCAATGAGAGCCTTTGTTGTTGTCACTGTAGTGATCTTCCATCTCCAGAATCTTCCTATTCTATTATTGCCAATATAGGTGCCTGCTTGCTTTAACTGGGCAGCTGGGGTATCTTCACACCTTGGGTGACTTCGTTAGGATTTTATACTCTTAGCACTTACTCCCATAATGCTTTACATGTCCTTCCCAGGAAACAAGAATAGGGCACTATCTAAATAGGCTCACTCCTCCACACATACTTTACTTCTGGACTTAATAACTAATACATGTAATTAGCTATCCCTTTCTTCTTTTTTCCCCTTTGTCCTATCTTTGTGAAACTCAGCACACATGTTCAAAAAAAATCACTGGCATGCAGAGTTCACCTACTCCACCCCAAATATATCTTAAAGGGGAAGAGAGGGGACAGAGATTATGACTCTCCATGAAGAGCCAATGGGTAAGGAGGAGTAAGAGGAGTGGAACTGGAAGATTGACCAATCCGATCAATAAATTCTGACCTATTGACCCATCTGCAACTCAGAAGGCTAGCAAATGAGCTATTCTACTGGGCTGTGTGCTGTTTGCCTTAGATTAACGGCTGGATTTGTGCTTCACTGTTTTTGATTTTGATTTCTGGATGAGAACCATCTTCGGTCTGCTTTGAAAAGTCCATCTGCAAGAACTATGTTTGTGGTGGAGAGGAATGAAAAGAAGCTGGGTCTTACTTTATTCGTTTTTGAAATTCAGGAATATTGGCAATGGGGAAACTGCCTTGAAGGAGAACCCCCCCTCCATCTTGGAGGGGAGGAAAAACCGAGTATTTCAGAGTAGATTCTTGGTTTGGTTTAGTTTTCAGTGAATTCTAAAGAGTAAGGTGGCAGAACTGTGAAACAGTGTTTGCTTCCTGAAAAGAAAAACTATGGTGAAATGTGATGAAGGGAAAAGTAATGAAATTTTTGCAATCTGTCTTATTTCATGAGAGGGTGCAAGTATATCTGAGAAAGCAATAGCAATAGCAATAGCACTTAGACTTATATACCGCTTTACAGTGCTTTACAGCCCTCTCTAAGCGGTTCACAGAGTCAGCATATTGCCCCCAACAATCTGGGTCCTCATTTTACCCACCTCGGAAGGATGGAAGGCTAAGTCAACCTTAAGCCTGGTGAGATTCGAACGGCCAAATTGCAGGCAGCCGGCAGTCAGCAGAAGTTGCCTGCAGTACTGCATTCTAGCCACTGCTGCACCGCGGCTCTTATTTATTTATAGTCGGACTTCTGAACTATTTACTAGTTGTTAGTGACAAATATTCAAGTTCAGAAACCTGGTCATTTTAAGCAAAGAATAGCAGGAGTTTGCTAGGCTCCACAGCCAGGTTCCAGTGGCAATTGTGGGGCACAATCAAAAAGCACAAGATGGCAGAAGTGGCCCTCATGACGGAAACTCATCCCTTTGGGAATCTCTCTCTCTCTCTCTCTCTCTCTCTCTCTCTCTCTCTCTCTCACTCTCTCTCACTCTCTCTCTCTCTCGCTTCTGGGCATAAATTTATAAAGTTCCATTTTCATCCTCTCTTGTGGATGCTGTTGCTTGATTCTGAACCTAAAATTGCTCCATTGGAGGAGGACTAGTGATGATAGTACATTGCTTCAATCAATGCACTCCGAGTTTGCCTTATTTTTCTCCAAAAAGGAAAACAAAGGGTAGACATGTATACAGTACCTATGGAAGAAGAAGGTTTCATAAACATTGTTAAATATTGAATCCATTTCTTTGGAAACCGCTAAATTTAAACATTTGCAGAGCCCAGCCTCTCTCTCTCTCCCAGTCTACAAAACATACCGACCTCCTATAGAAACCACAGCTCATTTTGGACAAGGCAGAACAGAAGAACAGAGTTGGAAAGTACCTTGGAGGTCTTCTAGTCCAACCCCCTGCTCTTCTTCTGAATTGTATCCTCTTCTGTATTGCCAGTTTTACTGGGATACACTCCACCACTTGATTATCCCTCCTTTATTTAAATTTCCAGGGTGTTCTGATAATTTTTATTTGCACTGTTAAATAATCAAGATAAATTTATTTCCCCAAAGTAGCAACATTTTGCTACATTATGTGTAAGCTTCACACACAAATGGCTGCCAACAATTCTTGTTGGGGAATAGTTTTGTACTGTTCGCTTTATTGAATGTACTTTTATTCAATAACTGAAATAAAATTTCTTTCAGTGTGACCCTCCTACCTCTAGTTGCTATGGCTCTTGGTCTTCTTCCTTTCCCAGCTAATTAGTCTGACATTGCCATCCACTCACTTAGTCTGTTCCAGAGTGAAGTGGCCCAGAAACCATTGGTCTACAGCAACAAGTCCAGAAAATGAATCTCAAAATTTCTAATATGCACCCATGCGTGATCTGCTTCCATTACAGGATGCTAGAGGCAGCTTGCGGGAGTTGATTGTTAAACTTTGTAGAACTTTGTAAGAGAGAACAGCTGGGCCACAGCCAGTTCTTTAACATTCACCAGCACCCTGCTGACTGTATCCCTCACCTTAGTTGGTTTTGACAGTCTCTAAATTGAATTACACTAATGCATTTTCCCCACATGAATGATAGACTAATTGGTGGATAGAGATAGTGGCTTAGGGCAGCCACAGTTTTCCCACTTGAGATTCAAATAGAAGCTAAGTAAAAATCATTCCTATTAAGTCTTAAGGCAGCGCTTAAATGGACTTAGTGTTGTTACAAAGAACACTGGGCCAAAGTTAGGAATAATAGCTCTACCTATTATGTGCCACAATTTCCTCTGCCTACCAGCTTTAACAAGCATCAACGATTACTTCTTCTAACGTGCCTTCTAAAATATACAAATGGGTTCCACTGCAACAAGATTATTTTGTCCCACAAATCAAATGGAATATTCTCTTTTGGAGTGTTCACATGCTCTGATTTAGATTTACATAGTAGAATAGATCAAACAATTCACAGACAGAAAGGCATGCTTGGAAGCACATCTGAATCCTATTCCTAAACTCATTGTGTTATAGGGAAACTACAGGCCACTTGAGAATGATTAGTGTAAAATGCTTGCTGAATAGCACTTGCAGACAATAAGACTTCTAGCATACTTGGGGAGAAGTGAAATGTGTTGCCTTTCCCACATTCACAGGGAGGACCATATGAAAATGAAATTGTGCACTCTTGTCATCAGATCTGCTTGGTGTTATTATATTCATGACTGGGGAAGCATAAAAAATGTATAAAGGTATTTATGATGAGGTGAGGTTGCAGCTTGTATTCACAGCATACCTCTTCTCCAGCATCTACCTTTGCATTAAAAATGTAACTTCACCAACATTCAACATTTAATTATCTCTTTATGTGCTTTTAAAGGGTTTATTATGTTTGATGAGAATTGGAATGTATATTTTAAATAGCCCTTTCCTCCCAAAAACAATCCCATTAACAGGGCTGGCCATTCAACGACCCGTCTAACATCGGTTTGCCTGATGGTCCTTCATGTTTTGCAGAATTTTTTTTTAAAAAAAGAATCCTTCCTTCCTTCCTTCCTTCCTTCCTTCCTTCCTTCCTTCCTTCCTTCCTTCCTTCCTTCCTTCCTTCCTTCCTTCCTTCCTAGAAAGCAAACAGTACATGGGAAGGCAAGGCTGGTTATGCTAATCAAGTCTTGGTGGCAACCATCTGCAGTTTCAAAAAGGTTTATGGAGAAATCCCACACAAGTCTTGACATTATGGATGAGGATTATGTAAAAATTATGATGTGCAGCTCATTTTCATGAGCCTCAAAAGACTTTTCCCAAGTCAAGTCTCTTAAGTGTGCTTTGAAAAATGGGCTGTTAGTTTGCTAGTGATGCACTTATAACGAAAACCATGCCTCCATGTCTTCGGCTTTCCTTTATATATCATTTCTAATAAGATGACAATTAAATCTCTGGACATTCATCTGTGTGGAGAACTTCCAAAAAACTGAAAGGCAGCTTCCAAATTGCTCTGGCATTCTTTAAATTATAAGTTGAAACAAATTATTTATAATATTGATTTATAATGCACTCTTTGTGTTTTATTTTATTCATCGAGGGGGGAGGAAATAAGCGATATTTGTGGAACTGTCTTGCATTACAGATATGGGTTCCTTTAGATTTAATGGCAGTATTGAAGTCTTGGAGATGAGAAAGGATTGTCATTGCTGCTTCTTTTATCTATCGTGTCAATTTTGGATTAAGTGTTCTATCTCAAAAGCCTCATATGGGAATAGGTGCCAGAATGTCTCACTAATGGGAACTTACTGTTCCATCTGGGAATGTTGGTTCACAAGACCAAAGCTCTAGTAGTTTGCCTAGTCCTGTCTTCTCCTGAGTCAAATTAATGCTCTGCAGCACATCTTGTATCTCTGTAAAATATATATCATGGCTAAGAGTCTTGGTCTGGAGCTCTGCATAGTGCCATGTTCTTTGCAGTGATCTGTATTCAAGTTTCTAAAAGGGGTTCCTTCTCATACCTGCTATGCTATTTTGAGTTTCTTCCCATTTTACTCGCACTTCATGTTTCAATTACTTTATCCTGCTCCCCATGCTTTCATTATGCTTTTGATGAACTTAGCAGTGACCTGATTACTTCCCAATGCTTGTTTAGTAACAAACACTCTGTACTAACCACAGGTGTCCACACATTGCTAAGTTCATCTAAAGAACTTTGCTGTTCCTCTGGTTCTTGAAACCCAGCTCTGGAACAGTTTTGTATATTGGTGATAGATGTAATTCATCCTGAAGCTCCACTGAACATTCTGAGCACTGGGGTGTCATTCTCCATCCCAGGCTTGTGCTGATTCAGTGGTTTCTGACAACAATAGAAGTTATAGTGTATGCCTGATAATATCAGTAGAGGTTCAGACCATATCAACAAAAAATTAGATAAGAGGTTGCCATGTTATTCCCCACATCCAGCTGAACATGCTGCAGTTATTTGATTAAGTTATGGAGAATTAATTCTGTTTATATTTGGATGCAATTATCTGAACCTGAAGCGCTGTTGTCAGGAAAGATTGACAAAAATATAGTTTTATCTTGTAAACCACTTTTCTCACTTATACAGACAAATATTACATAATATACTTCTCAATTTATCTGTATGCAGAAACATAGTCGGTGACCCTTCTATCAGTAAAGCCTAAAAGGGTTTTGTAATACATAAAGTATAGGCTAAGAGAGGAATAATAAAAAAAACCCCTGTCTATTGTGAATGGATCTTCAGTTAGCAATTGATGGCTATCACCCATTTGTTAGATTAAACGCTTATTAAGTTGAAGATATTTCATTCTCATTAGGATCATAGCCTTAATCTTCAAAATTAAGGTCTAGGTATCACTTAAATAACTCCGATCCATTAAATTACTTGATACAAGTAACCTGGGAATATGCTGTCTAAAGCTGAGTGAATAAGGGCCAAAGAGTAAATTGAAGTTGATGCTGGAGATGTGTGGATTCGTTTCCCAAGGTTATTTTTCTTTTGGTTAAAAGATATGGTGGACAAGTAGAAGAACTGTGTAGCTGGAAGGGGCTCTTAGGTTATACTCCCAATCTCCTACTTAGTGCAGAAATCTAATGTCTGCCCTCAGTCAGAATACAAGCAATGAACAGGACCCCACCATTATTGTAGGTCATTGTTTCTACTGTTGATCTGGTCTTACTATCAAGAAGCTTTTCCCCCCTATGATTCAGTCCTAATTTTAAATTCATTATTCCAGGTCCTGCACTCTGGAACAAGAGAAAACAGTCTTTGACTTTTTTCTGTATGACATTTTTGAAGTATCTAAGAGGCTCTGATTCCCCCATCCCCTCAGCAATCTTTTCTCATGACCAAACCTACCCAGTTCCTCCAATCTTCTCTCATAGGAATTAGGTTTTATTCTCCTGTTCATCTTTATTACTGTTGTCTCAACCTGGTCCAGTTTGTCTGAAAGTGTGGTGCCTAGCAATAGTTAAGATGGACATTAGTTGAAGTGGGGTCAGGGGTGGGTTCTAACTTACCTCACTGCTGGTTTGCTTCCTCCCGGCCATGCGGGTGCAGTGCTGAAAATCCAGCTTCTGCGCATGTGCAGAAGCAAAAAAACAGCTTCTGTGCATGCACAGAAGCGAAAAACAAGATGGCAGCGCCTATGGCACTGCCGAGAGAGCCGGTTCGGGGGCGTGTCCAGCCGGCCATCGCTGCCGGTTCAGCGAGCGGGGGAAAATTCCCGCTACCGGTTCTAAAGAACCGGTCCTAACTGGCAGGAACCCACCTCTGAGTGGGGTCCAATCAAAGCAGATTAAAGTGGAATAACTACCAAACAGGTGAAGCTGTAGGACTGCAAGATGATGGGAGAGATCTAACTTATCTTCAGGGTCACAACACTCATCCAAAATTCTCTTATTTTACAGAATAGACCATGAAGGGTATTTACCAATAGTCCTATGTGCAGTAATAGCTTAAGGCGTCTTTCTCAAGCATCTGCTGATATATACGCATTTGCTCCAGAAGTGCTTTTGAACAGGAGATTAGGTAATTGTTGGTTGTATGGATCTGCATTGTACTGCATTGCATTGCACTGCATTAATTGGATTGCATTAATTCAAGATTAATGCTTAATTAATATTAAACCACAGTGCTGAAATACCAATTTTCAAAAGCTGAAACTAATATCAGTTGATATATATTTCTATTTCATATTATATTGCATGGTGTTAATTTATATGGTGATTTCATTTCTTAATTTTTTCCCCATTTAGTTTCTCGTTGATCACAATGAACTAACAGGAAAACCAATGATTATTTCTTTCTCATTTTTCAAGTAACAGTGACAACCTAATAAAGTTCTTTTTCCTTAAGATCTTTATGATGTTAGCTAACACAAGGCAGCTAATATAGCCAACATACATTCCTCTTCCTATTTTCCCCACAAGATGAACCCTGTGAGGTGGATTGGGCTGAGACAGAGTGACCGGCCCAAAGTCACCCACCAGCTTTCATGGCTAAAGTGGGACTTGAACTCACAATCTCCCATTTTCTTGCCTGATGCCTTAAACCACTAGATCAAACTGGCTAATATGGGTTGTGATTATGGGAAAAATTATCAATATGCACTTTTCAGTTATCCTCTCATACACCAACTTTTTGTTTGTTGATAGTACCTCTGACTACATACCTATATCAACATTTAATGCAGAGGGTAAATTGTTTAAAATTTCTCTCCTGATGAATAGGTACCGTGCTCTCTTCATGAATAGGTACACCATTATCTTTTTTTTTTGTTATAAAGTTTTTTTATTTTTTCCATTATATATACATAAAAAACATTCTTTTTCCATCAGCAGCATGTCAACTGGCTTTACACCTTTTTCTTATACCTTTTTACAATTTTTTCTTATTACATTCCATTTTAATCTTTAATTTATGACACATTTTATCTTGATATGTTATATTTCTGTTTCATTTACTTTCTTCAGTTCCACATTCCTTTGTTTTGTTCTATCCACTTATAAAACTTCTCCCAAACCACATAATATTCTATCTGTTCCTTATCTCTAATTGCTAGTGTTAATCTATTCATCTCTGCACAATCTAATATTTTCCTTATCACTTTTTCTTCTTCGGGTAACTCTCCTTTTTTCCAATATTGAGCATATACAATTCTAGCTGCAGTTAGCACATGTATCATCAAATACCTATCCGCTTTTCTATAGTTTTCTGGCTGGTTTCTGTTGCTCTCTCATCTCTTCTCACCACGTCTTAATTTTAGTCCACTATCTTTTAACTTGTGCACAAGTCCACCACATCTGATAATATGATCCCGGTAGTTGGTGACACTTCCAGCATTTCGCGGATCTATCTTTAAACAGATCTTCATGGACACAGGAACAAAAAATATATATCTAAAAAATAGACCTGCATCAAACCGAGGCACAAACATGATTCAACAATCTCTTTTTCCCCTCTAGGTCCTCACCATGTTGCCTTCATCCAATATAATGCTGCCAGACCATACCGGAGGTAGCCTTCCACCATCCCCAGCTATACTGGCATCCAAGTCAAGTTCCTCCAATGAACCTTACCTAGGTTTTGTCAAGGAGACAATTGGACCTACTTCACCCAACATTGTGTTGATGTTGTGGTCAGACGACTGCAAAGGGGTGGTGAGGGTATGATCAACTTCATTTTTGTTGCTTGGTGCAACACCCCTGCTCAAATGGATTACTGCGTTCCTGTCAAACAGGCAACGTGGTCAAAATAGGAAACGCTTTATCAAATCCTGTACCTGTCAACAGTGGAGTTCCCCAAGGCAGCGTTTTAGGACCAACTCTCTTTATTCTCTACATAAATGACCTTTGTGACAATATAAAAAGCAACTGCGTACACTTCGCAGATGATGTAAAACTATTCAACACCACCGACAATACTACTACCCTTCAAAAAGACCTTGACTATGTATCAGAATGGTCAACCAAGTGGCAACTTCAAATCTCAATCAACGAATGCTCAGTCTTACACATTGGCAAAAATAATCAGAACACAAAATACAAACTAGATAATCACGAACTTGTTGACGATCCTCACTCAGTTAAGGACCTTTCAGTACTCATCTCTAATGATCTAAGTGCCAGAGCCCACTGCAACAGCATTGCTAAAAAGGCATTAAAAGTGGTTAACCTAATCTTGCGTAGCTTCTTCTCTGGTAATATTGTACTTCTAACTAGAGCATATAAAACATTTGCTAGACCAATTCTCGAGTACAGCTCATCTGTCTGGAACCCACACTACATATCAGACATTAATACAATTGAGAATGTCCAGAGATATTTCACGAGACGAGTACTACACTCCTCCGTTCGCAACAGAATACCTTATGCAACCAGACTTGAAATTTTAGGCCTAGAAAACTTAGAACTACGCCGCCTTCGATCTGACCTAA
>QLTV01001839.1:4742243-4760918 GCA_003457575.1 Thermophis baileyi
CAACACAAAGCAAAGCAAACCAAAGCAAAGCAAAGCAAAGCAAAGCAAAGCAAAGCAAAGCAAAGCAAAGCAAAGCAAAGCAAAGCAAAGCAAAGCAAAACAAAACAAAACAAAACAAAACAAAAATTGAGAATGTCTACATTTGCCTTAACACAATTGGAGCCTTCCTGCTCCATTCTTACCTGTGCTACCAAGATATGTACTGCTGGGCTATTGCCTGGTCTTCCTTATCAAACTCTTGTCCTAAACAGCTTCAGTCTTTGGAAAACTGATTAACTGCCTCACAATGTGGCCCATCCTTCCAGGCCAATTTAGCTGAGTGCTGTCCTGGCCCTCAGGCCCTGAGGTCACCAGAGTATCAGATCTTCATTGTACATGACATGTCATATCTCATTTCCCACTGAACTATTTCAACTCTAAGTGGTCATGCAACATTAATCCTGTCAACATGAAGAACATCCCATCTCTTTAGGAATGGAGCCCCTATTTTATTCACCTCTTCTCCTCTCTCTCTCTCCCTCCCTCTCCCTCTCCCTCTCCCTCTCTCTCTCTCTCTCTCTCTCCCTCCCCCCCTCCCCCCCCCCCCCCTCCCCCCCCTTCTGTAAATGCATTTTATTTAATCCTAATTCGGTGCTAGGCTGCTTCTGTGGCATGTGGGGGTGGGGGAGGGGGGGGGGCCCCATTTTCCCTCCCTCCCTCCCTCCCTCCCCCCTCTCTCTCTTTGCAAGTGTGTCAAGAATCTACTGTAGCGGTTGGGATTTCATCTCAAATGTTCTCAAGCCAATGTCCAAATCATAGAACAAAGATAGAAATAGTTACAACATGCAAGTGAGGAGTAGCGTGGCCTTGGTAAGCTGCATCCTCTTGGAGCTCGTTCATGCAAACTTTTCAGTAGCACCTAGCTGGAAGCCCAGTATTGATCAGTACTGCTAGTATGTCAGTGTTTAATAACCCCATTAAATATAACATTGAATTTATGTAGTGAAAGAAATGAAAGACTGATATTGCCTCTGGGTGATGGATTAATCACAATTTTAAATTAGTCTTTGCTCCTATGAAGTTTTAATACACAAGGCAACCAGGGGTGAGCTGTCTATAGAAGATCTATTGGGGTGAGTTGCTAATATTCAGCAGGGTCATTAATTATTTTTTTTGCACAGGTGTTCCTGGCAGGATATTTATGACATTAATAGACATTTTCGTGTAACAGACAAAACCCATCTTCTTTTCCATTTAGCTAGTAAATTATAATTAGGATAATAGAACATTTTCTATTTATCTAATAGAAATTCCATTTTAAAGTGGAAATCATTTCACTTTATTCAGCATGAAAACACAACATTGCCCACAGACTGTTCCCCCCCTTTTTTTTTCTTTTTTGAGGGGCTGTGTAGAACATGGGGAACAAGCACTCTAGAATATGCAGCAAAAACAGTATTGGTGGCTGGTACTAAATCTCAAATCTCAAAAAAACCCAAATTCCTTCTCCATAAGGTTCCATATGGTTTGTTTACAGACTCTCTTTATCATCCTAATGGGTCTCAGGGGGTCTCAGAAAATAGTACAAAAGTTCAGGAGGATGGCGAGCTAAAAGGACAAGAGGGATTTCATAATCTTTCTTTAGTCCTACCCAGATTGCTTCCTGTTTTGATTTAGACTGATGATGGGGCAGAAGTCAAGATATTGTATTCTGGGAGGTGATGGATTTCAATGGACTCCCAGCAGAGTGACTGAGCTTATGTTGATGTTCTCATCAGCATATGGAATGCAGAGATGGTCCAAGTACTTCACATGATAGCTCCTAAATACTGCTTTGAAGCCCGTTCATATTTTTTAAGACACTAACCTGGAATTGAAGAAAACTGTGAGTAAATTGAATACTACGAAGGCCTTGGGAGGAGGAGTATGATTGGGGGGGGAAAAAAGCATTTCCCTCCCTCCCTCATCTTTATATTTCCTGAATATCATCCAACTGAGCTTTCTTTAGCAGTTGGGAGGACTTTTCAAACCTCACTTTTGGAATGCTTGAGACATTTTGTGCAGGAAAAAAATGCTATTATCTGTGACATCTTAGATTCTGCAGTTGTTATAAAGATAGTCCTGGTATCCAACGTTCCTTCTCATCCTTATATTATTGGGAGAAATTCCTGTTGTGGCATTTGAGCTCATTGACAGAGTTGTTGGGAATATTCAGCTTCAGAGTTATTTGCTCAATCTCTGCCTTTTGTAGCTGATCATATTTGACAGGGGAGAAAAGGCTCACTGCTTTTTTTATTATTGTTATTTGTACCATGCCTAGAGAAACAGTTTTGGTGCAAAAAGTGCAAAATATTCTTCCCAGATGCATTATGTAATACATCCTTAACGTGGATGTATGAACGTGAGTAGCTGGAAGTCATGATAAAAGAAGAACATAGTCCTTAAAAAGAATTCACAGAAACTTGGGTATACTGGTAAAAGGCAAGTTAAGTTCAGGTTCCATTACTCAATGATTAATGGTTACTTACTCTGAACTGCATCCCTCTGGTGAGATGGCCTCTTAATTTTTGTTGTTGTTGTTTATAACAATTTTATTAATTTATGATATAACATACAAAAAATACTAAAGCAAAAAGAAGGAGAAATAGGGAAGGGAAAGGGAAAAGTGTGGAAAAGGAGGAGAAAAAAGAAAGAAAAGGCATTGACTTCTGATTTGGTTCAGTAGAATAGGGTAATAACATCAAACCACAAGTTTTTAGTTTTACATAGTAGTTTAAACTAGCCATTTCCATAAAACTATATCTATCTAATAGGTAAAGCCCAAAATCAAAGCTTCATTTTTTTCTACCTTTTCTACTACTGAAATAGAAAAAAAAAGTGAGATGGCCTCTTAATTAAGTTAAAAATAAAATATCCATCAAGGACAATTTCACCAGGAAGGAGCTATGCAAAAAGAATCAAGATACCTCCTGACTAGGTGCGACTTCTATTGATAAATAAATTGAGGGGTGGCACCACATGACATATACAGTATAAAAGGATCTTTGCTAAATTTCCCAGTGAAGGAAAATTCCAAGCATAAAACCAACACCAACACCACCTTTTCTGTTGCATAGATGTAAGACTAGCCCATGTCACAAAAATACTTAACATAGGGCTCCCCATAAGTAATACTGATAAATGTAAATAATACATAAATATCAAGAAAATAACTTGATTCCCTATCAGAGATTCACTTGAATTCATAGTTGTTCCAAGGTTTTATACTCAGAGACACTCTCAGCATCAGTTTGCTAAGTCTGACCTGATGGGCCAAGATTCAGTATTGGTTAAGACTGTCAACAACGGCCAGCCAAAATGTACAGATCCTGGAGTTTCAGATAGACAATTGGGCGGACTAAATGAAGTAATTTGCAAAGAACCCTGGGGGTAGGAAGCAACAATTTCTCGTTCTTCAAAGCTGGCCTGTTTGGACAAAATCAATATGTGTTGGCTTATATTTTAATTCACACAAGACACTATCATGCTAAAAATAATAACAAGCCAGTTTCCTTTGGCCATAAATCCAACAGCTGGTCAGCCAATCGCACCACGTTTTATAGCCCTGGGGCAGCCTGCACAGAATTCTCGTCCACTGGCACATTAGTCTGGCCATATGTTATTCTGCTTTCTTCCTTTGGTCATTATTTACTCACAGTAGGTGACTCAGAGAGACTGGGAGGTATCACACTGCCTTGGATGCTACCATAACAGTCCTGTTTGGGAAGTAGCCACAGAACTTCAAATGCCTTAGATTTATGGCTTCCCTAAAGACACCTCAGCAGATACAAAATTCAGGGGGAAAGGAATAAACAGGAAGTCCCAGCAATCTGACAGGACCCCAATACTGTCTTCCTGAAAGACTCACAGCATGTTGTGCTGAATTTATTGGACCAGCTGCTGAATAAACAAAGTAGGATTAGATGGAAGGTCTTAAAAAGTATATTTTTATAAAGTTACTAACCTCTGCAGTGGGATGGGACTTTATGTATTCCCGGTTTTATTCATCATCTATTATATCCTGCTTTACACATAATTTGTTTGAAAGACATCCATCCCATCTTATTAAAAAAAAATAATCCAAGGCAATTACATAAAACTTCAAAACAACCTGCATTTGTGTGTTGGGAAGCTAACCCAGTATTTCTTTACATTATAAAAGATTTACAGAGCATGAAATGTGTGAAAAGGATGAACACCAGAGAGTACAGACTGGAAGGCAAACAAAAAAGGAATGAATAAAACTTCAGAGAGCATCAAATTCAGACAGTTTTGACATCTCCTGGAACCGCTGGAGAAGATCCTGCTTTGAAGCCCTGGACACATACAATGTGACCTATAACCGGTAGTTCTCAATATTCCGGAAATATTTTTTTCTGTGTGCTCCACCTTTCTTTTACCACAGGACATCAGTCCACTTCCAGTTCCTCAGCATACAGAAATGACTTGAAATCCTCATCCACAAGAAAGCAACAGTTTCTAATGAGACTTTGTGCTGCTGTTAAATAAGATCGTGGTAAAGAGAATTACAGTAGGAACAGATTTAGTCTCTTGGGTGTATTATATCATCACTTTTGATAACTACAAAGGCACAACCCTCTTTGATGTAGATCCCAGACCAAGTGTAAATAATTGTGCAACTCACTAGCAAGTGTCACTTGCATCAATTAGTTTGGCAGGTGGCTGTCCCTCCCATTGTGTTCCCTACTTGCTGGCTGCCAGCAGTTGACTTCCTGCTGTATTTTCCATCTGCCAACTACTTTCTATCTTTATTTTTGGTTACCAGTCTATTGCTTCGCATGGAAGAACAGATCACTCCTCAGGTCATTTAGTTGTAACTGACTAGCTCCTGCAGGGAGTCTGCAGTCAGAGTGTCTTCCAAGTTGCAATCATATTTTCATGAGCAATATTTGCAATATTTACAAAATGTAATAGGACATAGTGTTGGTATAGAAGCAAAATGTTTATTTATTTAGAGGAGTAAGAAATCACGAGCTTTAGATAATTCACAGGTTATTAAATAGCTGATAATAGCTTTTGAACTCCAAAATGTTTGTGATTAATGCTATTCATTTAAAACAGCTATATTCCTTTTGTAAAAACACTGGAGAAATATACTAAATTACAGATTTTAGATCACATGAATAAGACCATGAGACATATACAGTGAAGTAGAATTCTAACAGTGCAAGATTTATAATCATTGTTGCTACCGTTTAGTTTCCAGAATTTTTGCAGATTGTTTTTCATCTCTAAGAAATATGTGGACCATCTTTATTTAGTTAATGTGTCAACACACTACCTCTTCACTAGACTGCTTAAGGCAGATAAAAAACAAAATAATGCTACTAACAGTAATAAAAATATAAAAATAAAAAACACTAAAAATTAAAATTGCAGCTATTAACACACTGTAAAAAAAATTAATTCTTTTTCTCTTTTGTCGCTGTATCCCCACTCATTCCCCAAAAGAGGGAGAAAAAACTTTTCAATATCCCTAACAATATCTTTCCTGGTCAATCTCATGCAACTAATGTGACTGTCCCATTAACAAGAATTGAAGCAGGGGAATTTGGACAGATGAAAAAAAATGAAACAAGGAACTTTTTTGATTAATGGGCAGATTGCTAGAAAAGAGCCATGGAACTTAGTTTTTATATATGACAATTGCAGTGAGATTATTATATGCTCAGAAGCGGAAAGGTTCAACACTATCCACAATAGAAGGATGGTTGGTGAAGATGACGGAACTTGCAGAGATGACTAAATTGACATCTTTGATTAGAGAAAAGACAACACCTACATTTATGGCTGATTGGGAACCCCTTATAGATGTTTTTCATGAAGCAGAAAAAAACTGCACTAATGACTTGTGGTTTTGATGATTAGAAAAAAAAAATGAATACTAGAAGAAAAGTTCTTTTGTAATCACAGAGCAAGAGATAAGTTTGCAATTATATTTGCTGTAAAGGAAATTGGAAGCTATTTCTTTTTTTTTAATCTTTTCTTTTTGCACTTTTTTCTTTCTCTTTTTCTTTCTTTGTTTTCATTATTCTATACTAGTTGGTGTTAATTTTAATGTTCACACACACACTATACCAGTGATGGCGAACCTTTTTTTCCTCGGGTGCCGGAAGCGCACGCGCGCACGCTATTGCGCGCGCACGTGTGCCCACACCCATAATTCAATGTCCCCTGCCCCCCTGCACATGCACGCGTGACCCCCGTGCTGCCCCATCCCCCATGCATGCACGCATGCCCCCCCCCGCCCCCCCATGCATGCACGCATGCACCCCCCCGCTCCCCCGTTTCCCGACTTCCAGTGGGCCTGGTAGGCCTGTTTTTTGTCCTCCCCAGGCTCCAGAGGCTTTCTTGGAGCCCGGGGAGGGCGAAAACGCCCTCTCCCACCCCTCAGAGGCCCTCAGGAGGCCGAAAATGCCCCCCCAGAGCCTCCGCGCGAGCTGAAAATCAGCTGGCCGGTGTGCACATGTGCGCTGGAGCTGAGCTAGGTCAACTGCTTACGTGCCGGCAGATATGGCTCCGCGTGCCACCTGTGGCACGCGTGCCATAGGTTCGCCATCACTGCACTATACTATACTATACTATACTATACTATACTATACTATACTTATTCTATTCTATTCTATTCTATTCTATTCTAGTCTATACTATACTATACTATACTTCTGATTCGAATGCCAAACAAACTTTGCAGTAACCATGGTTCTGCTGGAAAGCCCTGATGGGTGAGGCTGTCCAACATCCAGTCCACCACATTGTGTCCGAATGTCCATCAAGAGCTTATACCGGCCCAATGTCTGATTTTTTTCAACAAAGACCACCCTGTCCTTGAATGGCTGGGTGGACTGGACATTAACATTTGAACTACTATAAGACCATGCATTTGCCATACGCTAAATAAAATAAATAAATCCAGTCCAACCTTACAAATGCTCAGCCTGAGCCTGAGGCTTCTTCTGTTGTTGTTCCTCTGCAGTTAGTTTTTGGATACATGTAACCACAAATGCAACTGTGATGTTGAATTGTGTCACGTCAGTCAATTGGCTGATGATCAAATAACTTGAGCTGGATGTAGATGGCCTTTAAACTCTACCAAATTCATGGGCAGAAAAATTGAGGGATTTTTCTCCAGGAGAACAGTCTACAACTCTTTCTCAAAGGAGGGCTTCTGCTTAGTGGTGAGAAAACATCACTCCTGAAAAGGCACCATGAAGTTGTTTCATCTTAATGTATTTTCTCAGGACTGGATTAAAGCAAGAAGAAGAATCAGAGAGGCGTCAGATCACTGGAGAGATACACCAATTATATCATAAATGTCAGAACATTCACACACTCCTCTTGCCTACCACATCATCAGATGTCCAAGATCACACACACACACACACATCTCTTCTCTTTTGAAACTAAAGCAAACTCTCTTTCATAAGACCAACACAGTGCAAAATAATTTAACTGCCTAAGCACTACAAATATCTCTGTGGTTCATTGTTCTGAGTGATGTGCAAACCTTTTATTGGTGTGGCATATTTCACCCTGCTTTTCTCTTACTTGTCTTCTTGGAGGTTCCCTTCAATCCAGTGGTGGGTTGCTGCCGGTTCGGACCGGTTCGCCCATACCGGTGATGGAAATTTGCAGCTGCTCGCCGAACCGGCAGCGATGGCCGGCTGTCCAAGCCCCCGAACCGGTTCTCCGGTCGCCGTGGCTGGCAAAGAACCCTCTGCACATGAGCAGAGGATCATTTCCCTGATGTGACGTAGGCGCGTGGGCGAGCGAAGCAAGCGCGCGTGCACAAAACGCACACTTCCATCGCAACGCGAACCGGTAGGGAAGGTAAGTGGAACCCACCCCTGCTTCAATCATATCTTGAATTAGTCCAGTGCAATTAATACTTTTCCAATGCCTTTTCCAGTTCCAACATTTTTGCACTGGCCTTTGTTTTCTAATCAAGCTTTGTGCCATTTCAAACATTTCAGGGTTTTCTCTTTCTTTCAGTCCAGTATTCCTATTTTATAACCATACAGGCGTATTTTTTAAATCATAAATTAAATTTGAAAATAATGGCAGGCATATCTCCGGCTTGATTTTTGTTTTGTTTTGCTTTTTGGCAGTTTTTAAGCTCAAGATCAGAATACGGAGCTAAGGGAAGGCTCATGGAGCTTTAAATGAGGGAGTAGTGGAAAAATGCAATTTAGTTTCCCTTTAGCAACATTAGTTCCAAGCTAAGAGGAGATGAATGGCTTGGGGTCTTTCTCATCATAACAGTCAGAAGCACTGCTTGTGAGAACTCAAATAGGCAAAGAGATTTGCACAGCAGGAGTGAGAGTCACAGCAAGGCTCCAATGAACATCCTCAAAACTAAAAAAAACCTCAGCGCATTTGAAGATCCTCTCTTTAGGGTTAGCTTTTAGACTTCACGGTAACTATATCAATATTGACAACACGGGATAAGCAAACACCATTGTTCATAAAACAAAGGGAGCTCTGCTTTTGGCAAGCATTCCACAAACATGGCATTTTTAAAAAATAGGATATTACTGCAAGCAAAGGAGATTTGATGATTTGGCCTTGTATGACTGTCATTTAAGCAAAGAAGTAGTACAGCTGAGAGTTGAGTTAGATGGTATAATGGAAGGAAATGGGAATTTTCCTTCCATTGCATACAGCAGAGTCAAGGCAGCTCAGCTCCTGAGGAGGAATCCCAGCAGGGGAAATGCTGAAAGTCATTGCCCCAACCTGCCACAGACATTATTTAGCTTGCTTTCCCTTCTTCCAGTCTAGTGTTTCTTAAAATGAGCACATAAAAAAAAATCTATAAACCAGGGGTGGGCTGCTGGGGGTTCGTGAGAACCTCTAGCTAAGATTCTGTGCAGTTCGGAGAACCCCCAAATCCCACTCCTGGCTGGCCCCGCCCACCCCACCCTGCCCCTCCCAGGAGTCCCCACGTGGCCCATTTTGGATGCAGGTAAGTCCAGGGCATGTGCGGAGACTTGGGGAGGGCAAAAAACGGGCCTATAGGAAGTTCAGGAAGGCCAGAAATGGGCCTGTTTCCAGCCTCCAGAGGGCCTCCGGAGCCTGGGGAAGCAGTTTTCGCCCTCCTGGAGGCTCGAGGAAAGCTTCCGGAGCCTGGGGAGGGCAAAAATGCCCCCCCCATGGTGCAGGAGGCCGACTAGGCCACGCTCACCATGGCCACGCCCACCCAGCAACCAGGCAGAGAACCCCTTGCTAAAAAGTTTGAAGCCCACCCCTGCTATAAACCCAATCCTAGTTTTACCTTCATCATGGATTCACATTAAGCCTTGATTTAAATAACCATGGTTGAACAAAACATGATTTGTTAAGGTTATAAAAGTATATAAAGTATATAAAAAGACAATAATTCACAAGCTCTGAAGCCCCCAACTAGAAAAGCACATTCAAGCATAATTTAGTACAGTGTGTGAATCAAAACTGAAGGTAGTGCCAGGGAGCTGGCTCTCAGCTCTGAGGGATAATCATAGATGGTTCAAGGTTTGGGGAGGAGGTTCTCCATCACATTTAGTGGCCAGTTTTCTCTCTGATAAGGATCCAAGTGATAAGCAAACAGGAAATGGTTGACTAAAACTGATAGTGTTAACTACAGAAACGGAAGAAATTAATTGATTTATCGGAGAGAAATAGAAGAATTATTCCGGAAAAGCCTGCACAATTATTACAATTTTCAGAAAAAGTAGAAAGGGAGAAAAGAAAGGGAGAGGGAACTTTGGTACATCTGGTTTGGGAGTGGGGTGGGCACAAGTTCATGGACTGTACTAATCCATATAAATGTAATTATCCTCCTTGCTAGACTTCTGAAATCACCACATATTACCTCCACCCAGGAGTCTGATCATACCTCTAATCCTATTATTCTGATCTTTATGAAGAATGCCACTGGAGGTTTCACTGAGAACAATAAAAAAAAACCTGGGAGGATTTAGGCTCAAATGAATCTAGCTTTTGGATGGCATAAATTTGAAGGTCAGTGTATTGTTTTTCCTTCGTTTACAGAAAGGCCCACGGGAGGGATTAATGGAAAACATTAATATTCAGAACAAATGGCAGCAAGCTTGTGAGAGAGCTCATTCAAAATAAATGGGTTCACTCTGCCCTCTTTAGTGTGTGCCTTACTTAAGAGATCTTCTAGGGTTAGGTCAAGGTTAGCAACCTGCCATTATGGTTATGATATGAAATGTTTTAACAGCAAATCTATGGTTGACTGATGCTATAAGTTGGTAGCCTGGGCAATTTCAGTGTTTAGGTGCCAGGAGAAGTCACACTTTAGGGCCAAGGGTAGATATATAACTTGTTCTGAGCATAAAATGGCTGGCTTTGAGACTGCTTAGCTGCTTCCCACCTTGTCATAATTTGTTGTTTAAGAGAGTCTGCTTCTTCCAGATATGACACATCAGAGATATACAGACTCCTGTCTCCTCTCAGAGACATATGCTTCAGGGCCAGTGTAATGACTTCTTTATGTGGACATGTTTATTTTTATAGGGAAACACAGAAAGAGAACTTCCACTGAAACTGTGCAACTGCAATAGCTGTTCTCCTGAAGCTAAAAAAAGGCATTATATTTTAACAGTGGTGTTCAGAAGAATAATCTAAAATCATTTTGCTCAAGAAGCAGTGTGCCATCATTCCTTTAGATGATGATAATCTCCTTCCTTCCTTCCTCACTTCCTGCCTTCCTCCCTTCCTTCCTTCCTTCCCTCCTTCCTTCCTTCCTTCCTTCCTTCCTTCCTGCCTTCCTTCCAACTCTTCCTTCCTTCCTTCCTTCCTTCCTTCCTTCCTTCCTTCCTTCCTTCCTTCCTTCCGATCAAGCAAGAACCTGATTCTGTTATAACCCTAAATCTGTTCAATAACTTAGGCATACCTCACTGACTATAAGTTTTGATTTGTACTGGCCCCAAACCCAAGTCTCTCTTGTGACAGGTGAAAATTATATAATGATTCACCAACATTTCAGCTGTAACACCAATTAGATGAACAGCAGATGCCCAACAGATTCCTTCAACACTAGTAAGCAAGAAAGAGAGTTGCTCATTTATAGGATGAAGCATTCAAGATCCGGGATCTAACACCTGGAGATTCCCACTATGGGATGGATATTTAACATTTTGTGGGGTCTAAGGTTTCCATCTGTATGTCTGAATCTATTCCTTGTCTTAATTTTAATATTAAAATTAATTTAATATTTAAATAATTAATTTAATTAATTTAATATTAATATTAGAAAATTATACCTCTGGTTTTCAGCAAGCAGAGGACATTCTGAAGTAGGGAACACAAAAGGTGGCTTAAGGGCATCTAATCCTGGCTTAGGAGACAATTAAGATTCTTATTAGTTATATTTCTGGATTGGACTTTAAAGTGGTCTTATTTATCTTGTTTCTAGATTGGACTTCAATGTTTCCCACCAACTTACCGTATGTTTCCAACTCATCATAAGATTCTGAGAGTGTCCAAAGAAGAGAAGAATGCTTTTTAGCTGTTGTTAATTTAACACTGCTGAACAGTCTTTTAAATCAATTCAGCAGTTAGAATGTTCCATGTTTCCTTTCAACAGATGGTCTTTTCCATTATTTGCCAGAATAGCAGCATGACCAAATGGTTAAAAGTGAAATACCACCCAGTCTCATATTTTATCCCAAAAATGAAAAGGAAGTTTTCCTTTCTTTCCATCCACCAGTAAAACTGTATATTTCAGCTTTCTTGAAAAAGCTGAAATCCAAGTAATCAGCCTCTCAGATTAATTCCAAGCACAAATTGGTGCAAAATATAGAAATATACTTTAATTTATAAACGAAAACCTTTAAACTATACTATACTTAAACACATTAAGCGATCTTTGTTTTTAGAAGTAATGCTGTATGATTAGAGGTATATTTTACAGAAATTTAAATCTGTTTTAAAAACAGAATCTCAAGAAGCATTTGTACTATAATTTATTTATTTAACCGCTTTGGGGGTTTATGCTGTTTGATTCCAACAAGCACTTAGCAGCTTTCAGAGCCAACACCATAGGATTAAAAATAAAACCAAACCATGTAACACTGACAGCCACAACCAGAGACACCATCTTGATTAGAACAATAGTTACTTCTCCTCATATGCTTTATTAAACAGCTATGTTTTTACAGCTATTTAAAAGCAAGCTAAGGAGGAGATGGTCTGAAAGTTCAGAGCAGGCTGTTCCAAAAGAGGGGGCCAGCCCTGTGAAGGCTTAATATGGTCCCTGTAGATCAGCGGCCCCCAACCTTTTGGGCACCAGGGGCCGGTTCCAGGGAGGGAGGTTTTTCTGTGGCCTGGTGGGGGTGTGGTTTCACATGCTGCCTGCATCCCGCGGATGGGGCTTTGCTTGTTTGCACGGCTTGGTTTCTGGCATGCTGTGGTCCGGTGCCAGTCCATGGACCAGGGCTTGGGGACCCCTGCTGTAGTTGACATTCCTCTGGTAAAAGGACTCTTAGTAAGCTCTTTACCTCTCATATTGTTGGATGGGCAGATTCAATCTGGAAAACACAGTCTTGAAGATATCTGGGTCTTGAACCTTTTAAAGGTGACAACCAGCATCTTGCATTGTATCTAGAAATTGATTGGCAGCCAGTGCAGCTCCCCTGGCAATAGTGTCACTTGAGTGAAAACTGGGGCACCAATAATTACTCAGGCCACTGCATACTGAATCTGAACCAGCCAGGGGTGGGTTTCTCTTACCTTCCGTACCGGTTCGGAAGTGCGCGTGTCGTGTCAGAAGCCTTTGCGCATGTGCAGAGGGTTTGTTGCCAGCTGCTTTCAAGCAGCGGCGACCGGGGAACTGGTTTGGGGGTGTGGCAAGCCGGCCATCGCTACCGGTTTGGCAAATGGGGCCAAATTTCCACCACCGGCTAGCGCAAACCAGTCCGAACCGATAGCAGCCCACCCACCACTGGAACCAGCCATGCAATGCAAGAAGTCCTCAGGAGCGAATTGCAATAATTCAGATCCAAAATGACAATGGCATGCATGGCTATGCAGAAAGCTTTCTCTTCCACAAAAGTCCACAACAATTGTCATACAAGATTCAGCTGGATAAAAGCCCTCCTGCCTACAGCCCCCACCTGCTGTTCAAGACGGAGCTATGAATCCAGGAAGACTCCTAAATTTCAAGTCAGATCTGTTCAGGGAAGCACAAACTTCTGTCATGTGTTTATATTCTTCTCCTTGCTGGAAACTCTTTGACTGAAAGCTTTTTGAACATGGATGGCTAAACTAATTGAGTCTGATGTGCAGTTTAGATAGCAAGTCATAAAATGAGCCATCCCAAAATCCTGTCCGCTGAATTTACAGTCATTCCTGTTTACCCTGAAACTTTATTAAAAACAAAATGGGGAATACTATATTTAGGCAAAAGGAAGAATTTAAGGTGGTACTTCCCAGAGGTGGGTTCCTGCCGGTTCGGACCGGTTCTATAGAACTGGTAGTAACTTGGCGGCCTGGGTCGCTAGAACCGGCAGCAACCCAGGCATGCCACGCCCCCGAACTGGCTCTCTCAGCGGCACCATAGCCACCGCCATTTTGTTTTTTGCTTCTGTGCACGTGCAGAAGCTGTTTTTTGCTTCTGTGCACGTGCAGAAGCTGGGTTTTTAGCACTGCGCATGCGTGTGCACCAGGGGTGGGTTCTAACTTACCTCACCGCTGGTTCGCTTCCTCCTGCACTGCGTGGCTGCGCGTGCATTGCGTGCTGCGTGGCCGCGCGGGCGCATGTGCAGTGCCGAAAATTCACAAAAAATTCCCAAAAATTCCAAAAAAAGCTGAAAACAAGATGGCGGCGCATGCGCAGTGCCGGGGACTCAGCTTCTGCATATGCACAGAAGAAGAAGAAAAAACAGCAAAAAATTCCCCCCCAAAAAAATTCCAAAAAAAAATAAATATTTCAAAACAAAAGATGGCGGCGTCCACGGACCGGCACCGACAGAACCGGATCCATGACATCACCAGTGGTTTGCTACCAGTTCTATAGAACCAGTGCAAACCGGGAGGAACCCATCTCTGGCGCGTCCCCGCGCGGCGCCTCAAGGAGCGAACCGGCAGTGAAGAAAAGAAGAACCCACCCCTGGTCCTTCCCAACACAAATTGAGGGGAAAGGGAATCTTCCAAATCTTCCATGAATTTAAAATTACCTTCCCATTTTAAAGGTAAATTATTAGAAGACAAGCTACTCTTATTTTCGGGTAGATATAATACCTCAGAAATCAAGGATGTTCCAAGGATACAGTTCATATTGTCCTCCTGAAATTGTAACATAACCTTTTTTTTAAAACTTCAAATTCCTACTAATACAAAACTAGAATTTGGCATGTTCTGAAGGTATAGATGGAGTAATATTCCATATAATTCTGTGTGTAATACAGAGTAAATGTATACTTGCAAAATAGAACTTCTATAGATTATGGGTTGTTCATCCCCTGAATGTTAATACATTTTTTTTTTAATTTTAGGGCAGGTAAAAAATATATGCTTTTGTACCCTGCTTGACATTCTAGTCTCCCTGAGATTCCTCGAGCTATTTTGCTACATGGATTTCACTGAGGATTTCCATTAATTTGTGGCTTTTTTGCAATTCACATGGCTTTTCTATTCTTACTTCAGAGAGACCTGAGGCATCTTAGGAATAGACAAATACAGGATGACATGAACTTTGATAATCAGAATATAATTCTGGTTTTTTTTTTCCCTTTAGAGATTGTTCACTGTGGAACTGCATACCTATAGAGAGAATAATTACACAAGAATTTGCCCACACACAGACAAATTAGATATAGATTTATGTGCAATATTTGGTAATGTAAAAACTTGTAAAAATATCCTGGGTAAGGCAACCCAGGATATTTTGTTACCTATAACAAATCCCTACTTAATTTTATAGCTCTAAGCTTGAATAAATCACATTTTCTTTTCCAGCATGTATCTCAGACAAAAATCTCTATTCATATATTTTATCTGTGAAAACTGGTCAGCACCTTTACCATTCAACTGAAGGATCATTGGGAAAAAATGAGTCTTGCCAAGAGGAAGTTTGCTGATTTGCTGGTGAAACATCTGATATCACGCTTAGAGTGTTTTGCTTGACTGGCACAAGAAAGTGACTAACATTCTAACTTTCTCACATTTACTTATTTCCACTTTTTATGGAACTATAAGAATCAGAATAAAAGGTCTACTTAACACCTAGGCAGGCTGCTAAGATGCATTCTCAGATCATTCTCTGTGTATTGAAATATGCCTTTGTTCTAAGGATCCCACTCAAACAAGTAATGAGTTAGGTAGCATAGACTGAGATTAGTTTTTCTCGATATTATCTAGGTGTGACAATTGTCTTTCCTCTCGTTTTCCTTCTTTCTCAAATAAGCTCCTATCTTTTATTTGTATATCCAGATTTAGAATATTTCCTCACATGGTAAATCTTTATTACTTTCATAAAACTGGCAAATTTTGTATTTTTGTTTCAGACAGGGAAAAAACATCTTTCTTGATCTATTTTTTTCTTTAGGTCTGGGAGAAAGGGATAGGGGGTTCTTTGACAAAAGAGTGAGGAAGCATTGAGTAGTGCAGCCAAGCTGCTGGCTGTCTTATCAAAGCAGTACATTTTTTCTGGAGAATTTGGGGAAAAGAAAAGTGTTAGGAGGGTAAAATCATTGCCAGGAACATATTGTATCATAAGAGCTAACAGATTTGGGCTGTAAATATTCAGAAAACCACAAGCTGCTTAGCAAAGAGACAGAAAACTCATAATTTGCTGCTACCCTCAAGAAAATAGCACGGATCGTATCATATTTGAAGAAAAAAGTAGTAATAATCATCCTCTACTACAGCGGTTCTCAACCTGTGGGTTGCGACCCCTTTGGGGGTCGAACGACCATTTCACAGGGTCGCCGCGCGCGTTAGCCCGCCATCTTGCTGCCACCGTCACTGCAGGGGTGAAAAGGTCCCGGTTCGGCCGTGCTGCGGGTCGCCGGACAGCTGGTAGCCCGGACGCCGCCATTTGAGTTCTTCTATCCTCTGCGCATGCGCAGAATGCTTTGCGCATGTGCAGAGAGTAAAAGAACCCAAATGGCGGCGTCTGGGTGAAGTCTCCTGCTTCCACGCTATCAGCTGTCTAGCTGTCTGCAGGCAAGCCCGAACCCGGAGCATTTCGCCCCTGGTGCCACGCCCCCTTTGTCACCTCATCCCGGGTTTATTTATTTGGCTTAGTTAATCTCTATTTAAGATTGATTGTTAAATGCTATTTTTACATATGTATTATTTTGTATTGATTATTGCAGAGTTCCGCCCCCCCCCGTTGTCCCCCCCACCCCGGGGGGGGGGGGGGGCGGGGGGGGGGGGGGGACCGGGGGGGGCGGGGGGTCGCAGGGGGGTCGCGGCATTAGAAAGGTTGAGAACCACTGCTCTACTACAAGCAGTATGTATGCTAATTTATGGGCCAAATTACCATGCATTTCATCTGATTCTCAAGCTGGCGGAAATGTAATCTACCATAATTAGCAGTGCCCTAACAGCTAAACTCTGATCTGCCTCAGTGACAAGGCTCATGATTGATCCTGTCTTCCCAGCATTTCTGTGGAACAATTGAAAGGCAGTGATCAGTGGATTCCTCTGCATTTTTTCTCTTTCCATCTAGTTTCACCAACCAGCCAGAAAAAACATCACTAACCCATCTTCTTTACACTTGGTGGGAGAGCTAGAGCAGGTGCCCGAGATAGAATTTTAGCTATCTTTCAATTTGCCTGACCAACCAGTTGCATGTGTGGGTAGGTTGCCACACAACTTGCCACCCAAGCTGTTGCTGAACATGGGTCCACCAGTTTTCTTGAAGATTGGGAAACTAGTCTAGCTGATAGATAAGTGGGGCAGAGGAAGGGTGGGAGATAAAGTGGGAGGGAACTTGCAAGGCACAACAAGAAAGCTCCCTCCTTGATGCATCATCTAAGCTCCCTTCTGCTTCACCTGGTAGCCTTCCTCTGCCAATTTATTAGCCTATTTTTGGATGCAGCTTTTCCATTGACCCAGACATCCATGATCTGAAATGGCCCAAATGACAGGTCACAGGCAGAAGAGGGGTTGCGAGGGGTACTGAGCAGGGGTGGGTTCCAACTTACCTCGCTGCCGGTTCGCTCCCTCCCGTGCCACGTGGGTGTGCCTCGCGGGTGCGTGCAGACTTCGCACATGCGCGCATGCGCAGTAATGAAAAATCCAGGAAAAAAGCCGAAAACAAGATGGCGACAACATGCACAGTGCCGGAACTCAGCTTCTGTGCATGCTCAGAAGAAAAAAAAATAAAAATAAAAAATAAAAAAAAATAAAAAAAAATAAAAAAAGATGGCGGCGCCCACGGACCGGCACCGACCGAACCGGATCGGTGACATCATCATGACATCACCAGTGGGTCGCTACCGGTTCGGGAGAACCGGTCCAAACCAGGAGGAACCCACCCCTGGTACTGAGGACACTTCCTTCCACCTTACTTCACTTGGCTGCACTTGTGATTTGTTCTTCAAGCTAAAAGGAGAAACAGAAAAAAACCCCTCTCATCAAGTAGCACAACTGTAAGAAATCCCAAATAGATAAATGTTGCAAGGGAGTGTCAGTGAAGGCAGAGAGTAGCTACGGGCCATAGTATTAGAAGTTTCCCATAGATTAAGCACAATGGGCTCCCGTCTCCCATGAAAAAAGTTAAAAGGTGACACTGTGAAACTCCCCTTGTTGTTTGGGACAACATATCTGTGCACAGATAGCAGTGTCCAATTTAAATTCCAGGCAGAGGGTGCAAATTCTGTTTTTAAAAGGTGTTTACTACTCTTTTAAAAGACTAACAAGCGTGTTAGAAATGTGTTTCTAGAAGGCCACTAGATCTTAGATCCATGTATGTACTTACATGTATGTATGTACACAAGAACCATCCCACCTCTAAAAGGACCAAACAATGAAGACTATAATGATGAAACCGTTAAAGCCAACCTCTTCAATACATTCTTCGGCTCAGTCTTTGTAAACAGCAACAACTCATGTCCAATATTTCCTAGTCGAACCACAAACAATTACAATGATCTAATACACACCGACTTTACAGAAGACAATGTTGGAAAGGCACTACGCAATCTAAAACCATCTCTATCCATTGGACCAGATGGACTATGTGCTTACTTCTTAAAAAAACTTTCCACTGCCCTATTAGAACCCCTAAGCATAATTTTCGATATATCTTTCAGGACCAGCTCCCTACCCAACCTATGGTCACTAGCCACGGTCATCCCTATCTTCAAAAAGGGAGACCCCAGCCTAGTTGAAAATTACAGACCAATCTCTTTATGTTGCGTCACCTGCAAAGTCATGGAATCAATCATTAACCAATCCATTACCCTCCACTTAGAGACAAACAACCTACTCTCTCACAAACAATTTGGTTTCAAGAAAAATTTATCCTGCAATCTACAACTTCTACATTGTAAAAACATATGGACTACACAACTCGACCCGGGCAAAGCAATAGACACAATTTACATAGCCTTCTTCAAAGCCTTTGACTCAGTCGTACACGACAAACTACTTCTAAAACTAAAATCTTATGGCATTTCTGGACCC
>QLTV01001839.1:4781052-4795072 GCA_003457575.1 Thermophis baileyi
AAGTGTTGTACCTTATGATTCTTGATGAATGTGTCTTGTCTTTTTATGTACACTGAGAGCATATGCACCAAAGACAAATTCCTTGTGTGTCCAATCACACTTGGCTAATAAAGAATTCTATTCTATTCTATTCTGTTCTGTTCTGTTCTATTCTATTCTATTCTATTCTATTCTATTCTATTCTATTCTATTCTATTCTATTCTATTCTATTCTATTCTATTCTATTCTATGTATATTGTTTATGGCAAAACCGATCAGCAGGAAAAGCGGGATGGGATTAGGAATTCAGGGTGATTAGCAATATTGCTTATGTATTAAGAAGAAAATAAGTTAAGATAAAGAAATATGTAAAGAGAATATTATGGCTGAAATTGAAAACAGAGAGATGATGTAAAATGGATTATGTATATGAAAAGATATGCATGATTGATTCGGACAACACTTTGTTCATAAAATATGTATGTTTTGGGGGGGAACAAAAAAAATTTGTAATAAAAATTGATTAAAAAAAAAAGAATTTTATATAGAATTTAAAATGACCAAAATGTAGATGAAAAGAAATAGGGTGGGGGGGGGGAGATAAAAGAAAAAATGAGAAACGGAGAAAAAGTTAGCTAGGTCTTGCTGCATCTAAAACAATAACTATTGTACTATTAAGTACAGCTATTGGACGGCCTTTAATTAGAAGTTGGCAGCAGAGTTGGGGGTTTCTCTCTCTGTTTTCTGACATCCAGTATTTATCTGGATTTTTGCAGCTTAGATCATCAAAGACAGCAATGTGGTGTACTGGTCAAGGTTTCAGGCTAGAAACCAGGAGAGTGTGAATTCTAGTTCCTGCCTTAGGCACAAAGCCAGCTGAGTGACTTTGGACCAGCCACTCTCTCTCTCTCTCTCAGCCTTAGGAACAAGGCAATGGTAAACCACTTCTAAATAAAGTTAAACAAATTGTCAAAGGCTTAGTAAAATTCTGTTGCAATGACCTAATTCCTAACTCAGAGGAGTGATGTTCTGAGGCCAGAACTGTGCACATCTGCTGATTATGGAACTCCCCCAGTTACTTGTCCTAATTTTTCTGAACCAAGAGTGAACCGGACCAAAGGGATCCTCTATGATCACTGTCTTGCAGTCCCTCTAGGTGGCAGCAACTCCAAATAGAAGTTTATAGGTGAAATTCATAATGCCAACACTTGTAATTACAAAAAAAGAGCATTACTTTTGAGTAGGCAATCTAGTGTTCAGAGCTTGGGGAGTTTTACCCCAAGCCAGCATAAGATTCCTAGAACTGACTGAGGGGAATAATTTCCACTCCCAATCTGGCATTCTTCAGGTCACACAAGTACTTCATTCCAAGAACTGGTAGCTGGAGGTCAGGACTACACTGAGAACCCTATGCTATACAACACAATGACCATAAATCACTCCAGGGGTGGGTTCTAACTTACCTCGCTGCCGATTCGCTTCCTCCCGCGCTGTGTGGGCGCACCTCGTGGGCGCGCGCATGCGCAGTGCAAAAAAATAACCCGCCCCCCAAAAGCCAAAAAAAAAAGATGGCGACGCATGCGCAGTGCCGGAAACTTGGCTTCTGCGCATGCGCAGGAGGAAAAAAAACCGGAAAAAAATTCAAAAAAAATAAAATAAAAAAAATTTCCAAAAAAAGATGGCGGCGTCCACGGACCGGCACCGACCAAACCGGCTCCGTGACATCATCGTGATGTTGCCAGCGGGTCGCTACCGGTTCGGACGAACTGGTCCGAACTGGGAGGAACCCACCTCTGAATCACCCACGTTTTAGTTTAATGTGTTGCGCATAGTTCAGTTTGTAAACTGTGGTTTAGTTAATCACAGGTAACTATTTGTTCAAGCACAGCCATACTGTTTTTTTTTTCAGGTATGGGTGATGATTGAAGAGGTTTAAAAGACAAGCAGAGACAAACCTTGGGGGTTTTATTCTTGTAGAGTGGGGTTGAATAAAAAGCACTATTTGCTTATTTGGGAAATTGTTTTTTTAAAAAATTATGATTATACCCATAGAATCTAAGAAATGGGTTTAACATGGTATCTTATCACTTAGGGACTAGAGACCAAATGTATTTCTTTTTAAAGCATTGTGTTGGAAGAAGCATGAAAGTTCAAAAAAAAAAGGGAGGGGGATTTAATCTCTCATTGGCTGTTTTATGCCACACAATTGAATGAGTGAAGGATGCATATTGTCCTAGCAAGATAGGTACAACAAATCCCAATCATTAAGCCTTTAAAAGATTTCATATGCAGGTCAAGAGACAGCTGGATAGCTGGATTTGCAGGAAAAGATCTCTGTCGTGGAGATAAGTCCTTTTATATTTCATATGAATGGCAAATCCTACCAAATGCACAGACCCTGCCTCTCTATCGAAAGGATCCAATGCTTTCTAATTAGGCCTGTTAATGATTTTCAGTTACTTATTGTTTTAATTTCTTAATGTGGGCTTTACTGTTGTTCTTTTTGTTTTCACATTTTTATTGTTCGTTCTTTTACCGAAAACTCTTATGTAGCACCCTGGAGGCTGATTAGACAAAAAGATGATTTAAAATGTTAATTATAAAACATTCAGTAATTAATGAGCAAAAATAACAACAATGCTAGGGTATGATTCCCCACCCTAGCAAGGGTAAATTTGCTTTCTCTGATGTTTGAATAAAGCAGGCACATATCAGCCACAGTGTTATATAATTATACCGGATGCAGTTTATGCAGATGGTTGCAATGTTTCGGCTTAGAGCATAGTATATTTTCATCTGTTTATTCCATGACAGATATTCCATCAGATTTAGCACATCAAGACAAAGGCAGTTCGTTTCCCATAAGGGAGATGGCCTGGCCTCCAACACCCAGACAGTGCAGCCAACTTCAAAACAGAACCATTAAAAGCAACAGCTACAAAGACAATACTTAAATCATGGTAAGTAGCAACAAGGAACAGGCTCCTCCAGAGTTCAAATGAGAGACCAGAGCAGCTTTCTAAAAGGCCTTAATGCTGTAAAATGGTTTTGATCTTGACTGAAAGCACATTGCGATCTGAATGAACTACAAAGGCAGAAGAACATATTCAGAAACTGAATTTATTAAAACCAGCTTCAGGATCCAACGACAAATATCTTTTTTTTTTTTTTTTTTGCAATCTCCCATTTGAGAAGTAAAAGGAATTGGGCACATTACTAATTTCACACCAGCTGAAATGAGATGAGAAGGAAACTCTCCTGAAGTGAACAAAAGTTACAGAAACTTAAAGTAGGACACCCATTCAGTAAATCCAAAACTTTTTGCAACAATCATGGGCACGTTAATTACAGGTATCGCTCAACTTACAACCATTTGTTTAACAACTGTTTGAAGTTGCAACATCAGTGAAAAAAGTGAAGTTCAGTCCCTGCACTTACAACTATGATAAGGTCATACTCAGAGTGGGCACGTATTATGGATTCTCTATTCAATTTGTAATTTTAAAAAAGGCTGTGTTTTCTTTTCCTGAATTTCTGCAGGGAAGAAATCTTCCCTTGAGACAGAACTGATGGGTGAAGAGTTAGGGATGTTACCTATGAGGTTTTACAATGAAAGAAGGGCACTCACACATACCTCCTGTCTACCTTGTAACTAAATAAATGCAAGAATATTTCTCATGAAATTCTGCAATTCTCCTTGTAAAAACTACTAAAACCAATGCTTTTTCAGCAGATTTAACAAGGAAAGGTTGAAAAAGAAATGGTCAGAAAATATTTCTGCCCACCTCTCAATATAAAGTTTTTGTTGTTGTTGTTGTTGTTCAGTCACTAAATCATGTCCAGCTGTTCATGACCTCATGGAACCATAACATGGCAGGCCCCCTGTTCTCCACTGTCTCCCAGAATTTGCGAAATTCATGTTCATTGCATTGTTGACACTCTCTAACCATCTTATCCTCTGCCGTCCCCTTCTCCTTTTGTCTTCAATCTTTCCCAACATCAGAGTCTTTTCCAATGAATCCTCTCTTTACATTTAGTGACTAATATAAAGTCCTCCTAGGCTAATTAGCCATGTTTCAGGACCAGCTTAAACACTCACATGAAGAGGCCCTGGCATGGTTAGCCTAACCTTGTTAGAGCTCAGAAAGGCTATTGCCAATCCTACCACATCCAGAAAGGCTCTTGACAGGGTTGAAACTAGTTTCATATCCACCACCAATTTGATCCCATTTTCCAGACTGACAACAATGCTCAGGCCAGAGCCATGGGCTGAGTATTAATTTCGGACCATCTAAGACAGTGACCATCCATCACAGATCAGAGCCAAATGGCTCATTAGTTCCCATTCAGAATCGCATTATCCATTACAGAAAAGTATCCGGTGGGAGAGAAGAACGCATCATGTGGCAACCACAAGGCATTACTCCAGATTTTAGCAAATAAATCAATTAAAAAAAAAACAACCCTTGCAACATTTTGGGCTGAGCCTTTGTTCATGGCTGTCTTTTGTATTAACTGAAATGACAGGACTGCAATAGCATGAATTATTGGGCAGTGTGGGTGTTGATATAAGTGTATGTGCCCCAGAAAAATGAATTGCTACTTCATTAAGGAAAGACACCACATTAATGTTCTACCCCTGCCTGTCCTGTTTGGAGATATCCCCATTCATTTTTAGTGCCTGCACCAGAACAGAGAGATCAGTGTAAGCTAAAAAGAGAGTAGGGCGTAGGAGCAGCTAACAAAATGTCCTAGAATCTTAGGAATCCTAGAAAGAAAGCCAGAAGACATGGTGAAAACGGGAGCTTGGGTGGTAGTTGAATATAGAGGATTGCTGTCGCCCACTGTTTCTTGCTCCAGACTAGAGTTTGTGTGATGCATGACAGCATTTTGATTTTCAACCTGCATGTCTACCGAAATCCAAGCAAAAAAAGATTACAGAGCTGTATTCAGTTCTTCAGATTTTGCAAAGGAGAAGGGGTTACAAAGCCACCTGGAAAAAAGAAACATACACTATAGGCCACTTATGAAACATGAGTCACAGACTTCACAGTGTGATGTACAGAGACGTACAGGTATGCTCAATCACAGCACCAATGCACAAAGCCAAATGAGTTTAAAGTCCTTTTGAGTGTTGACAAGCTCTTGGCCCAATCCATATAATTCAGGGAAGGACGAAGCAGCATCAGAGGTGGGTTCTTACCTGTTCTATCCGGTTCTTTAGAACTGCTAGTAACTCGGCGATGATGGTCACGAAGCCGGTTCTGTCGGTGTCTCTGTGGGCGCCGCCATCTTGGATTTTGCTTCTGCGCATGCACAGAAGCTATTTTTTGATTGCTACGGGTGCATGCACGTGCAAAGCGTGCACGCATGCATGGCGCAACCCTGAGCAAACTGGCAGCAAAAGGATCCACAACCCACCCCTGAGCAGCATATACAAAAATTATTCAGAAAATTCATAAAATTATGCTGTAATGGTATTTGCCAGTATTTCTGTAAACTTGGAACAGTTAGTTGTCACTCATTATTTGGATATGTGTTTGCTTTGGGTTTTTTTTTTTTAAGTCTGGGCTCAGAGGAAGACTGCTTTCACAGTGGCAACTGCTGCTTTAGTCTCAGTTACTTGTCATTTGCTCTGTTGGATTTATCCCTTTAGGACTTGAGAGACACAATGTAGGGTGAGCAGTGAGGCAGGGAAACACAAATAAATACATTGATGTTCACTGACTAAGATGATACATTGAATAAATCCTATCATATCTTTACAGTATTTGTGATCACAACATATTGGAAAATAACCAGCAATGGAATGCAAGAATAGCGCTCGGAGGAAGACCCAGCTTGGTGCAGTGACGTTCTGTAGAGGACCTATTTTGGCATTCTGTAGCGGACCAATCCTGCCTTTCCTCTAGAACAGTGGTGTCAAACTCAAGGCCCGGGGGCTGAATCTGGCCCACGGGGTACTTAGATCTGGCCCACGGAGCCGCTCTGGAAACAGCAAAGGACCAGCCCACAGTGCTTCTGACAGTGAAAACGGAGCTGGGGAGGGCCGCATGCGGCCCTCCCGAGCTCCATTTTTGCTGGCAGAGATTGCAGGAGGCCGTGGCAGCCGAAAACAGAGCTCAGGAGCCCGTTTTCACTGGCAGAGCGCTCGGGCCACCACAGGCACCCCTGACACGAGTGACATCGAGCTGGCCATGCCCACCCTGGCCACACCCACCCCAGCCCCTGGAGGTCAAACTCAACCCTGATGCGGCCCTCAATGAAATCGAGTTTGACATCCCTGCTCTAGAAGTTTAAGTGCAACAAGCTTGGAAGGGGCATTGGGCTGGGAGAGATTAACAGGTCCAGAGTCTCCCAGTGAGCTTCTATGATTGAAAGAGGAGGAGAACCTGGATCTCTGATAATACCTTAACCACAACACCATCTTGGCTTTGACCAAGTAGCTAAGGTCATTTTAAATGACCTTTGGGCAGTGAATGATTGATGTTTCTTAATTCACTTTAGTTCAAATATTTATTTTGGTCAGTACAAGCACAAAATCATATTATAGTTATAGCAATAGCAATAGCACTTAGACTTATATACCGCTTTACAGTGCTTTACAGCACTCTCTAAGCGGTTCACAGAGTCAGCATATTGCCCCCAACAATCTGGGTCCTCATTTTACCCACCTCGGAAGGATGGAAGGCTGAGTCAACCTTGAGCCGGTGAGATTTGAACCGCTGAACTGCTGAACAGTCAGCTGAAGTAGCCTGCAGTACTGCAGTATAACATTTGCAGTCATTCCAGTATGAACTATCTGGCCTGTGATTAATGGACAAATAGCACAAAGCTTTAACATTATAATGCCACCAAGAATAGCATGTTAAAAACTATAATTAGGATTTCATAAAGTACAGTATACTGCATCATATAGTATGATATAAATCAGTGGTGAAATCCAAATTTTTTTACTACCGGTTCTGTGGGCGTGGCTTGGTGGGCGTGGTGTGGCTTGGTGGGCGTGGTAGGGGAAGGATACTTCAAAATCTCCATTCCCTCCCCACTCCTGGGGGAAGGATACTGCAAAATCCCCATTCCCTCCCCACTCCTGGGGGAAGGATACTGCAAAATCCCCATTCCCTTCCCACTCCTGGGGGAAGGATACTGCAAAATCCCCATTCCCTCCCCACTCCTGGGGGAGGGATACTGCAAAATCTCCATTCCCATCCCACTCTGGGGCCAGCCAGAGGTGGTATTTGCCGATTCTCCGAACTACTCAAAATTTCCGCTACCGGTTCTCTAGAACCTGTGAGAACCTGCTGGATTTCACCCCTGATATAAATGTTAACATATAAAAGCTACGGAAGAATAACTAAAGATTAGAATTAGTACAGGTAGTCCTCAACCACAATTGAGCCCAAAATTTCTGTTGCTAAGTGAGACATTTGTTAAGTGAGTTTTGCCCCATTTTACAACATTTATTGCCACAGTTGTTAAGTGAATCATGGAAGTTGTTAAGTTAGTAACACGATTGTTACGGTAAGTGAATCTGGCTTCCCTATCGACTTTGCTTGTCAGAAGATTGCAAAAGGTGATCACATGACCCTAGGACATAGCAACCGTCATAAATATGAACCAGTTGCCAAGTATCTGAATTTTAATCACATGACCACGGGGATGCTGCCAAGGTTGTAACTGTGAAGTCACTTTCTTCAGTGCCATTATAACTTTAAACGGTCACTAAATGAACTGTTGTAAGTTGTACCTGTAATACAAAACCATGAAATCCTATATCTTATTTGAACTGTGAGGAATTTTTTTTTTCATTGGAGACCATCTTCAGAGGTTTATGAGGCTTAATAGTGGGACAGACTCCTAAAAACAAGAAAGAAGGTGAAGCTGTTTCAACTGTAGGCTAAACTAGGAATCTGGAAAACACCCCAAAAGAAAGCAGCGACAAACTACACCATCCCTAACACAGTCATTAGGAGCTGTGCATGACTTGAGGGCATCTTTACCTTTTGATTTAAACACAGGGTGGCAGCAACCTGAATCTGCAGGGAATGTTTTAATGTTTTAATGTTTTTCTCAGGAACTCTCTAGAAACACATTAAGAACAGCTGGCAGAGCTCACATCTGGCATCACCCTTACTGCAGACTTTTTCCTGGGTTTGGTACTAGGAGTGCCTGCTGGGCTTCATTAAAATCTCGCTAGCTTCCAGTGATATGATGGCATATGGACAGTGGGTGAATCCCCATGCAACTAAATCTACACTAGAGACTTAAGGTAGCTCCTGCAAGCTGTCTGTTTCAAGCACTGTGTGTGTACCTCAGGTCATCCCTCATAACTTTTTCAGCATTTCTGTAGACTGCTGAGCTTTCCCATCTGTGGACTCCTGAGACACTTTATAGGAAGCAGGAGGGCCTAAAGAGAGGTAAAATATAAATCAAGAGTAATGCATACAGACACACAGGAGTGTATCAACACAACCAGGCATTGGGCATACATATGATAGAAGAGAGGTTTCTGTAGAGATGGGCAGCCAGAGAAGGAAGGAAGGAAGGAAGGAAGGAAGGAAGGAAGGAAGGAAGGAAGGAAGGAAGGAAGGAAGGAAAATGTTTAGATACTTTTTGTGGAACTTTTGGAAGGGAGTGGAAAATGTTGCCTAAAAAGAGTTTCATTTGTTCAAAACACTCACTTTGGAGGTTCTGAGAACTGCGAATGTGATGCTGGGAACTGCTGATATCCTATGGCCGTGATGGCGAACCTATGGCACATGTGCCACAGGTGGCACATGGAGCCATATCTGCCGGCACGCAAGCCGTTGCCCTAGCTCAGCTCCAGCGTGGATTTTTGGCTTGCACGGAGGCTCTGGGAGGGCATTTTCGGCCTTCGGAGGGCCTCGGGGGGGTGTTTCGCCCTCCCCAGGCTCCAGGGAAGCCTCTGGAGCCGGGGGAGAGCAAAACACGGGCCCACCGGAAGTCAGGAAATGGGCCGTTTCCGGCCTCCAGGGGGCGTCTCCTAGGCTCCAGGGAAGCCTCTGGGGCCTGGGGAGGACAAAAAACGGGCCCACTGGGCTACCGGGCCCACCGGAAGTTGGGGAGCGGGGGGGGGTCGTGCATGCATGCGCAGGGGGTGGGGCACATGGGGGCATTGAATTATGGATGTGGGCATGCGCACGCGTGTGCTTTCTGCACCTGAGGAAAAAAAAGTTCGCCATCACTGTCCTATGGGCTTCAGGCAGTAATGGGTTTCACTTACCTTTCCTACCGGTTCGGAGATGTGCGCGTGCACACACTGCTTCTGCGCATGCACACTCTGCTTCTGCACATGCGCAGATCGTCCATGATGATGTCTGGGAGGGTGAGCGGAGCCTCCCGCCGCCACCGCTACCGCTTCGTCCGAACTGAGGCAAACCGGTAGCAAACCACCACTGGCTTCAGGTTGTCCTTCCTTGACTTATATTGCAGTAAAGCTACCATCTATTTAGTAAGTCCATCTACTCCAGTCCTGTTAATACTGGCAGGTAGGGGTTCCTGCAATGTTTGAGGCAGGCATTTTCCCGATCCTATCTAGAGATGCTAGACTCTGCAAATTCAGATGCAACTGTAATTCTTTCTGTTTGAATGTCCATCCAATAGTTTGAAAAGGCTTGCAAAAGTCTCTGCTAAAAGCATTTATGTCAATTATCAATGTGTGTGTCTGTATGTATGTCAGAGAGAGAGAAGAGAAGGGGAGAAGAGAAGAGAAGAGAAAAGAAAAGAAGAGAACACATTATTAAAGGAATGAAGATAATAGTTAAGAAAACGTGTCTTATATTCCCCAAGTTTCTCCCCCTTTCCCCTGAATTAGGACTTTTTTTCTCCATATTTCATCTGCTTAAATGGCCCCTTCAATTGATAAAATTCTATATTTCAACAAATGAATATTTTGCATTGCATTTAAGATACAATGACTTCTGATTCTTTTATACTATTTTCATATGCACACCTATGTTCGTATCTCTGTACAATTCATCACAGAGTTTTTAGAGCAGATACAGTATGTGCATTTTCATTTCCTGTTTTTTTAAAAAAATTCATTCACCTCACGGGGCTCAAAATGGTTGTGATACTGAAGTTACCTTTGAAACAGGAAAAAGAGAATTTTTTTGTACATGTAAAGTGCAAATCCATAAGGAGATTGGTTATTTAAAGCAATGAGATAATGGAACACGCAAGAAGCCACTTTTCTCTTGAGAAATAGACAAATGCATAACCTGAACATTATTAATAAAAGGTTGTGGCATTTGCAAACATACCTAATTTATTAGAGAAAGGTGTTCCTGTTGCAGGTCTGATGTTTATAGATGAAGGGACTCCAAAAGTCAAATACTTAGAGTAAGTTAATGGCTGCAAGTGTTATTTTACGGGTCTATGACAACTCGCCATGGCCAACTCACCACAGTCAACTTGCCATGGCCAACTCGTTGCAAGACGACTCACCATAGCCATCTCGCCAAAGGATAACTCAGTGCAGAACAAGAGTTACACTTATATCAAAGAAATGGTGGAATAGAATCATTAAAGAAAGGATGCAAAAGGAGGGACACAGTGAATGAATGGCAAACATTAAAATAATTTTTATTTATTTTAACTAATGAAATAGAATTGTTAAATTGTCCCGCGGTGAGTTGTCCTACGGCAAGTTGGCTGTGATGAGTTGGCTGTGGCAAGTTGGCCATGGCGAGTTGACCATGATGAATTGGCTGCAGCAAGTTGGCTGTGGCAAGTTGTCCCATTCCTGTATTTTACTCCTCACATAATCATGTTCTACCATGATAAAATGACAAGACTTTGTTTTTCAGTTAGCCCTTTAAGCTTCTTAAATGATAGATTCCAAGTGTAACAGGTTCAGATTATATGTCTATGTCAATGAACAGATCTTGCTTGTAGAAATTCCTTAGGCTCTACACTCCAATCATCCACATGACTCCTAGCATATAGTTAACAGTTTGAGGTTAGATTCACCACATTGCTCTAAGCCAGTGGTTCTCAACCTTTTCTTCACCACGAACACCTTTTAAATACCTTTTGTAGCCATGGACCACCAAGACATAACTCAAGATTTAAATCATAACATTTCTTCAAGCCTTTTCAGGCCCCCTGTGATGACATCGTATACCCCTCCCCCACCCCAAGAGATCTGCAGACCACAGGTTGAGAACCACTGCTCTAAGCCATACCATCATTTGTTTCATTCTAGCTTAATGCATTGTGTGAGCCCAGGTTTCATGATTTGTAAAGCATGGGAATACAATACCACTTATATTGGTTTGTTTGTTTGTTGCTTATGTGCCTTTAAGTTGGTTCGTGTCAGGAATCATTTAGATTTTCTCGCAGTGGTTAGAGTGCAGCACTTCAGGCTACTTCAGCAGACTGCTAGCTGCAGTTCGGCAGTTCAAATCTCACCAGACTCAAGGTTGACTCAGCCTTCCATCCTTCCGAGGTGGGTAAAATGAGGACCCAGATTGTTGGGGGCAATATGCTGACTCTGTGAACCGCTTAGAGAGGGCTGTAAAGCACTGTAAAGCGGTATATAAGTCTAAGTGCTATTGCTATTGCTATTGCTATTTTCTCCATGTTGACCTGTCCCCAAAGTCTTCCAATGATGCACCCATAGCCACTGTAATTGGATCCATCAACCATGGTACTGCTCATCCTCTTCTTGTCTTTCCTTCCTCTTTTCCTGATGTTATGAAGTTCTAAAGGGAGCTGGGTCTTTGCATAATGTGCCCAAAGTGTAATAATTTGAATCTGGTTATTTGTGCCTTGAATGAGAATTCTAGGTTGATTTGTTCAAAGATCTAATTGTTTGCTTTCTTAGTTATCCATGGTATTCTCAGGTGTGTTCTCCAATACCCAAGATTAAAAAAGGTCAATATTCTTTCTAGCCTACCTCTTCAAAGCCCAAATTTTCACTTCTAAACAGAGAAAACCATTGCCTGCACAATTCTGATCTTTGTAGGTTTAGATAGATGCCAGTACCTGGATATCTTTTGCAAAGCTTTCACTGCTATTCTACCGTACCAAGTGGTAATCTGTAGAGTAGCATTATTTCCTTTATGCTGATTCCTTTAGATTTGACAGCTGATTCTAAAAGGTAGTAGCTACTCACTGCATTAATACCTTCAGTGTCATTTCTAAGACTGGTTTCTATACTTGTCATAAATTTGGATTCTTTATATTTAATATTAGTCCTATTTTTTCCCCACTATACTCCTTGACTTTCATTACTAGAGCTTGCATATCATTTTCATTTTCATCTGTCAGAATAATGTCATGAGCATAGCATGGGTTATTGATGTTTCTTGCTCCAGTTTCAAAATCACGCTCATTTTCTTCCAGTCCAGCTTCCATGTGTGTGTGTGTGAGTGTGTGTGTGTGTGTGTGTATCACATATAAGTTGAATAAACAAGGGGAAAATGTGCAGCCTTGTCTCACTCCTTTTACTGACCTGGACCTAGTTTTTGCCATGCTCTGTCAGTACTGTGGCTTCCTGACTTTTGTATAGATTTTGCATGAGGACAATGAGATACAGGTAGTCCTCGACTTACAACAGTTCATTTAATGACCGTTCAAAGTTACAACGGCACTGAAAAAAGTGACTTATGACCGTTTTTCACACTTACGACCATTGCAGCATCTCCAAGGTCACATGATCAAAATTCGGATGCTTGGCAACTGGTTCATACTTATGACGGTTGCAGTGTCCTGGGGGTCATGTGATGAGCTTTTGCAACCTTCTGACAAGCAAAGTCAATGGGGAACTCAGATTCACTTAACCACCGTACTACTAACTTAACAATTGCAATGATTCACTTAACAACAGTGGCAAGAAAAGTGGTAAAATAAGGCAAAACTCACTTAACAAATGTTTCGCTTAGCAACATAAATGTTGGGCTCAATTGTGGACGCAAGTCAAGGATAAGAGCCATGGTGGTGCAGTGGTTAGAATGCAGTACTGCAGGCTAATTCTGCTGACTGCCAGTAGTTCGATCCTGACTGGCTGAAGGTTGACTCAGCCTTCCATCCTTCCGAGGTTGGTACAATGAGGACCCAGATTGTTGGGGGCAATATGCTGACTCTGTAAACAGCTTAGAGAGGGCTGTAAAACACTGTGAAGCGGTATATAAGTCTAAGTGCTATTGCTATTACCTGTATTCCGGATTTCCCATTGTTAAACATATTCTACAATTCCACAAGGTCAGGATAATCAAAGGCCGTTCTCAATGAAGTAGATATTAACTTCCTTAGGATATTCTTTATCCTAAGGAAAGCTTTCTACTATGCATCAGCAATAATGTTTTTTCGTCCTTGGCATTTCTAAAGCCAGCTTCAATTTCCGCCAACTCCCTTTCTATATAGAGCTCTTTTCTCTGCTGGATGATCCGAAGCATTATTTTGCGAGTTGATGAAATTAAGATTATTGTATAGGTAGTCCTTAATTGGCAACAATTCATTTAATGACAGTTTGAAGCAGAGGTGGGTTCCTCCCGGTTTGGACCAGTTCTCCCAAACTGGTAGCAACCCGCTGGTGATGTCACGATGACGTCACGGATCCGGTTTGGTCGGTGCCGGTCTGTGGGCGCCGCCATCTTTTTTTTTGAATTTTTTTGAATTTTTTTGGGGGGGAGGGGATTTATTTCTGGGTTTTTTTCTTCTGCGCATGCGCAGAAGCCAAATTTATGGCATTGCGCATGCGCCGCCATCTTGTTTTCTGCTTTTTTTAAAAAAAAATTGCAAACTTTTGGCACTGCAAATGTCACCCCAAACAAGGTGCAAAGCGGCTCTCAAAGAGAACGAAGTTAATTGCCTTGCACTCACGAGAAGTTTTCCTTTACTGTGCAAGGGCCAGGAGTTGCTGTAGGCTCCGAGGTTGCAAGTGCCCAGGGAGGTGGGGGGGGAACGCTGCCCGACTGCTCCCTCCCTCTCGGAAGTTTTCAAGCTCATCTGGAGAGGCGTTTTTTTTTTTAGAAAACCCCGAAAGAGCCGCAAGATCCGGAGCTGACGGTC
>QLTV01001839.1:4797177-4809617 GCA_003457575.1 Thermophis baileyi
AAAGACACAAAGCAACAAAGAAAAAAAGAAAGAAAGACAGAAAGAAAGAAAGAAAGAAAGAAAGAAAGAAAGAAAGAAAGAAAAACTTATGACCACAATTGAGCCCAAAATTTTGGTCGCTAAGCAAGAGCGTTGTTAAGTGAGTTTCACTACATTTTACAAGTTGGCCACGCCCACCTGGTCACCTGACCAAGCCACGCCCACCTGACCTCCAAGCCACACCCACAAAATAAGCCACGCCCACAGAACCAGTAGTAAAAAAATTTAGAACCCACCCCTGGTTTGAAGTTATAATGGCCTTGAAAAAATAGCTTATCCTCTTTCCTCTAAGTTACAAAAGTTGCACCATCCCACAGTCATGTGATCTCAATTTGGGCACTTTGCAACCAGTTCACAATTACAATAATTGCAGTGACTTGCTGTCATACAATTGAAATTTGGGACCTTCCCAGCCAGCTTCTCAGAAGCAAAGTCAATTGGGAAAACCAGATTCACTTAATAACCACATATTTCACTTAATGGCTGCAATAAAAATGATTATAAAATCAGCCAAGTCATGTGATCTAATTTAATAACTTTATTGCTTAGCAACCGAAATTTCAGTCACATGTCAAGGACTATCTGTATGATAGTTCGCATAATCTGTTAAGTTTTCTTTCTTTCATAATTGCAGAGATATTGACTTCTTTCAATCTGTGGGCCACTGTGTCATTTTCCAAATTTTCTGGCATAGTTTGGTTAGAATCTTTACTGATTCTTCTGTGACTTGCCTGATTTATTTAACTGTCCCTTCAATTCATGTAGCTTTCCACCTTGGTAATGAAGTGGAGATCTAATTTCAAGTTCTAGGATGAGATATTCCATCTCTGTTTCGGTCTTCAAAGTCTTTACAGATGCTGTGGCTTCTCTTGCCTTTTTGGCAATTTCCACCATATTGTTCTGACATCCATTTTGCTTTGTTCTCTTTCTGGATCTTTGTCACTCTCTGAATTTTTTATATTTACCTTAATTTCTTTGATTTCATTCCACAGTTCCTTTGATTCCGGATCAATGAGGCTCAGGATTTCAAATTGAGTCATTATGTTCTCCTTAAAAAATTGTGAATATATGATCAATATCACATTGTAAAAACCAGTTGGCTTTCTTCTTCTGTTTATGTTAAATTGGAGTTTGCAAAATGAGTGGGTGATGATCTGTCCCATAGTCGGACACTGGCCACATCTTTGCTGTTATAATTGAGCCATTCTGTCTCCTTCTATTAATAATATATTCAATTTAATTTCAATGTACTCCATCAGGTGTTGTCTATGTATATAGGTATTATTTGGTTATTAAAGCAACGGAGACATAGTTAAATTACCGTATTTTTTGAAGTATAAGACGCACCTTTCCCCCCCCAAAAGAAGCTGAAAATTTGGGTGCGTCTTATACTCTGAATGTAGCTTTTTCGAAGCTTTTTTTCCAGCCCTAACGAGGTGCTAACGATCTTCCCTATACCCATATAAGCTTGCAGGCTTTTTTCATTGCTACTCCCTCCGAAGAAGGTTTTTTCCAGCCCTAAGTCTTTGCAGGCTTTTTTCATTGCTACTCCCTCCGAAGAAGGTGTTTTTTAAGCCCTAATCAGGGGATAAAATAATGTGCTGAAGCTGGCCAGACTAAGGACGCTAGCCAGATGAATACCTGGTAGGCAGATTTTTCCCCCTATTTTCTTCCCCAAAAACTAAGGTGCGTCTTATACTCCGAAAAATACGGTAGCAGAAATAGGTATATCATTCTTCAGCTTAATATTGGTTGCTTTTCAGCTATACTTTCCTTAATATTTTCAACTTTATCGTCTCCAACCACAAGCAGTACACCTTGCTTTCAATTTCACACTAAAGACTGTAAAACTCATCAACTTCTTCTGCCTCATTGGTTGGAGCAGAAATGCGGATAATTATATTAAAGGGTTGTCCGCAAAGCCTAATTGATATTATTTCATCACTGATTGCGTTGGAGCCAAGTACGGTTCTCGCTTTATCCTTCATTACTATAAAAACAACACTGTTCAATATGATCACTTTCTGTCTGAAAGTAACAATCTTAACCCACCTCAATTAGCTGATGCGTAAATTGTCAATGTACAATTGATTGCATCTTTCATTATGTTGAACTTCCTCATGTCCACACTTCTTACATTCTATGTTCCCACTGCAGTTCTCTATTTGCAGCTTCAGATGTTCGTTTCCTGCATGGCAACATCTCCAACTAAAGTCCCAAAGGCTTTATTCTAATCATGACATAAACACCGTTACTACTCCAAAATATCCTTAGCTTTTCCTTAGGAGCATATTGAGCCCATCTGATCTGAGCAGTTCATCATCCGGCACTATATCATTAGTCACTTTATATTCTCTGCCCATATGGTTTTCTTAGTAAAATATGAGTGTGGTTTACCATTGCTTTCTCCCTATGCAATATGAACAGATGCCTTTGCCATTGTCACTAACTTCCCAGCACTCCTGCCTAATAGAGGTACCTACTTACTTTAGCCAGACATCTGGAATAATGTTTATACCATGGGTAACTCTTCTGGGAATGTCTACCATTGGCAAAAACTACTGGCATTCTTCACTCATCCTTCCCAGAAATACCCCACCATAAGACAGCACAGTAGAACTTGGGGGAGATATGTCTTAACTATTTAATATTATTTCTGTCATGGGCCAGGACTCTGACTTTAAAGAAGAAGCTCCAGAAGAACCTGTGGAATGTCACCCTCAGCAGATACAAATTGAAGGATCACCTGAGACTGACCAAACACAGGCACCATGACCTCTGGACTAGTTGATAACTTTGACATGGGTCTTGGAACTTTGGACTGGATTTGGACTAATCTTCTGCTTGGTCCTACTAAAACCAAAACTCAGGGAAGCTTTTTTCAGGCTCTGTTGGTTTACGTTCCTTGTCTACTGTTATCTCCTCAACCTTGAGTAACCCACTAATTTATATAGCAAATATGTGGGTGAGTGTATCATTGAAATCAGAAGCAGGAAAATTCCATTCAGAGGTATATATGTATAAATATAAAGTTTACTAAATTTAAATTGTCGCATGTAGTAACATTCTTGGCACATTCAGTGATTAGAATGTGGGATTCTTTTGCTGATTAGCAGCTGCTGAACTATGATCCAGGTCACATGCAGGGGAAACAGCACATCCATGAACACCAACAAGCAGCCAATAGACACATAGTGATAAACCACATTTACACAGCATTCAAAAGAGACAATAAAGTAAAATGCTAAAAAGGATACAGAACAGTTAAAATATATCCTCTCCCAGCAGCCTATACCCATATAAGCAAGTATTAACACCAGACAAACAATCAAACAGAAAACAATATTCTAATCAAGGAGAAAACTGCAACCCTATCAACACTGGCTGGGCAAGCTATTATATATAAACAGAAAACAAACATCATACTCACTAGCATTGTTGATGTTACCTACGTGGGTAATCAAACGTCTGCAAGCAATGAACCAAGCTCAGATAGCATGAAGGACTCCACAGTTCAACCCTGAGCTTTATATATTCCATTCTATTGGCTTTTTACATAATTTGCTATTGTCTAGAGGGGGAAAGCAGTGGACGTAATAGACCGGTGCCTGGACGATGTAAAGGTCTGGATGGGAGTTAACAGACTCAAACTTAACCCAGACAAGACTGAGTGGATGTGGATATTGCCTCCGAAGGACCATGTTGATCGTCCTTCCTTGGTTCTGGGGGGAGAAAACTTAATCCCCTCAGAACGGGTTCGCAATTTGGGTGTCCTCCTGGACTCACAGCTGAGATTAGATCAACACCTGACAGCTGTGGCCAGGGGGACCTTTGCACAGGTGCGCCTTGTGCACCAATTGCGGCCCTATTTGGATCAGGAGGCTCTGCTCACGGTCACTCATGCCCTTATCACCTCACGGCTTGACTATTACAATGCGCAATAGGGCTACCCTTGAAGGGTGTCCGTAGACTACAATTAGTCCAGAATGCAGCTGCGCGAGCAGTTGTGTGTGTGCCAAGGTACACCCACACGAGGTCCATCCTTCGCGAGCTGCACTGTCTGCCGATTGCGCTCCGGTCAGGCGGGACCACGGGGGAGGGCCTTCTCTGTAGCCACTCCAACTCTGTGGAACCAACTTCCCCCCGAGATCTGTACTACCCCCACCTTACTGGCTTTCCGTAAAGCCGTTAAAACCTGGCTTTTCCGGCAGGCCTGGGGCCAATAATGGACTGATTGGCCCATGTATGTTTGTGTGAATGTTTTATTTTAATATTGATGTATTTTTAAATTGTTTCTATTGCTGTCTTTTTTTATTTACTGTGAGCTGCCCAGAGTCCTTCGGGAGTTGGGCGGCATACAAATTTTGCTAAAATAAATAAAATAAATAAATAAAAATACTCAATGCACACTGCCATGCAGTGCTTATTAGCCACACATTTCCTGTAACAGTAGAGTTGCAATTACAAATAAGAAGGTTTTCATCCTAAATATATACAACCCTCCAGGGGTGGGTTCTAACTTACCTCGCTGCCGGTTCGCTTCCTCCCGCGCCACGTGGCCACGCAACGTGGGCATGCACGTGCTTTGCGCGCGCACATGCGCAGTGCTGAAAAATCCAAAAAAAATTCTCCCCCCCAAAAAAAGCCAAAAACAAGATGGCGGCGCATGTGCAGTGCCGGAAACTCGGCTTCTGCGCATGCGCAGAAGGAAAAAAAAAAACAAGAAAGGAAGTGACCATCCCTCAGAATCTATATTGGCATACACGAATCTCAGCTATTGTCTCCAGGGGATCAGCTTCTTCCTTGACTGTTAAGTTTAATACAGGTTTCAGTAAATGGGACACGTCAGGCAGAGTATGCAAACTGTTGTCCTCTTGATGCTTTGGACTGTAATCCCATCACCCAACACAGGGGTGGGTTCTAACTTACCTCGCTGCCGGTTTGCTTCCTCCCGCGCCGCGTGGCTGCACGCGCATTGCGCACCACATGGCTGCGCCGCATGGGAGCGCACATGCGCAGTGGCAAAAATTTGCAAAAATAAAAATTCCCCCCCCAAAAAAAGCTGAAAACAAGATGGCAGCACATGCGCAGTGCCGGGGACTCAGCAATTGCGCATGCGCAGAAGAAAAAAAAAGTAAAAAATTCCCAATTTTTTTCCCCAACCCCCCCCCCCCTATATATATATATATAAAAGAGATGGCAGCGCCCACGGACCGGCACCGACAGAAATGGTTCCGTGACATCATCGTGACGTCACCAGCGGGTCGCTACCGGTTCGGGCGAACCGGTCTGAACCGGGAGGAACCCACCTCTGCAACCCTCATCTCTTTTTTCTTAAAACCTGCTATTCTCAATCACAGACCCAAACAAAGCATCTAATTATTAGAACCATGTTGTTTCTCTGCCGTGAGATTTATTTTTCCACCAAGCTGGAGGTGTTTGAGTCATTTATTTTATTTTATTTTATTTTTAAAAAATGTCTGACACAGTAGATTCCTAGTTCTATTATCCGGCAAGCCAGACTTCTGAACAATTCAAACATAAAACCGAATGATGCTGGAACACTCTTCCCCACCCTCGAGGCCTTTGAACAAGGGCTAACCTGACAATAAAAGCCAGCATAGCATTGTGTTCTAATTAGATGCTAATAAATCAATCTATTCATGAGTGTTGCTGGATGTTTTGAGTGTCTGTATTCAAAAAGAGCCTTTATAATGAATCGGTATGGTAATTTCCACCATCCTACAGGGCACAAGAGACTATTCTCCTCCATTTCAGCATATCCAGAACGATTGCTTTCTTTATGTCAAGCTGTCACATGCACATACGGTACTTCTAAATAAATAAAATTCCAGGATGCAACTGAAGTATTCAGGCAAGTTTTGAGAGCTCTCATCTACAGCAGCAGACTCAACTTCTTCTTGACCTTGTTTACCAAGTAGTTGTCAAGGAAACGGGGGCAGACTATTTTATACAGCCTTTTGTCCTCTGTCTGACAGTGTCAGTTCAGTTTCTAGGAAGGGTTTTTTAAATCAGAAATTCTGAATGGCCCAGCGGGGTCAAGCTGCAGGATTCAAGAGGTAAGTCTAGCCCAGCCCAGCCCAGCACATCTGGCAATGTTGCATCACTAATCCAACAATGCCAGGGATGCCCCAAATGATTGCTTGGAATGCTGGCCTAATTAGGCTGATAGTAGGTTACACGTCCCCATTGGAATGTTTTAGTTCCAGAATGGCTACACAATACAGCTGTTCCCGGTCTGTTTAGAACAATGTCATGAATGAATACATGCTTTTGCTGACTTTTTTTTAAAAATAATGCAACCATTAGTGATTATAACAAATTTGTTGTATTCACCACCAAGTGCCCCCACTTGGTTGTTATTTCAGGTTGCTTTTTTTCTAACAAACAAACAAACAAACAAACAAGACCAATTATTGCAAGTGTATCCGTGTGGCTTTGCTGGGACATAGCCATGTGGCTATTCCTAACCACACAACTGTGTAAATGTACACTGAAAAATATATTAGAAAAAGAAAAGTATCCTGTTTTTCCTGCCTCCCACTAATCCCAGTTTGATTCCAGACTTGTAATCAAAGGAAAGGTGAAGGGAACGACATAGTCTTAGGTGCATGGCCCTACTTTTCCAGATGTTTCAGAATGTAAGAAATGGATCTACAAATTCCATCTGCACTTCTTTCAAAAGTGAATTCGAGGCAAAAAGAAAGTTCATAGCATGTATGGCAAGGCAGGGAAGAAAGAGACTTTGCAGCAAGTAGGTTCCAGCCAGGGGTGAAATGCTCCTGGTTCGGGTGTGCCTGCTGGTGGTCGGAGAGCCGGTAGCAACGGCAGTGCGAGGCTTCGCCCACCCGCCCGGATGCCGCCATTTGGGTTCTTTTACCCTCTGCGCATGTGCAAAGCGTTCTGCGCATGCGCAGAGGTTAAAAGAACCCAAATGGTGGCATCCAGGCGGGTGGGCAAAGCCTCGCGCTGCTGTCGCTACCGGCTCTCCGACCACCGGCAGGCACACCCGAACCAGGAGCATTTCACCCCTGGTTCCAGCTCTGTTGTGGCTTGCCCGAGTCCCGTGCAGCTGCTCATGGATCCGGAAGACCAAGAACCGACCATGGGGTGGCAATATCATTCTGTATCTCCGGCACCTGAGTCCGAGACCGAGGAGGACGCAGGGCCAGAGGACGATAATCAACCAGGGCCTTCTGCACCTCCCCAGCAGGAGTTGAGTGACTCAAGTGGAGAGGAGGAGCCTCTGATTGATGCTAGGGCATGCAGGGCAGCAAGCCACAAAGAGTGGCTCTGTAGGAGGAGCTCTCCTCACATGTAAACCTGCAGGCAGATGGGCCACGCCCTAAGACTATTTAAGGTTTCATCAAAGCTGAAACCTTTGCTGGAGACAACGCAATTATTTTCATGGCTGCTGTCAGAACTTTGGTTATCTCAGTTGGAATAACTCCAGTCCGGGCTCTTGGCAACTCCAGTAAATGAGGATAATTCGGGACTTAATGACCTGTTTGCATTTTTGTATTTGGAATCCTGGCCAAAGTGTTCTGTGATTTTCAACAAGAACTATGGTGAAAAACCTGTAACAAACTTACTACTAAGCTGCATTATTAGTGGTAAAGTCTTCTTTGTTTTTGCAAACAGTGTGTGTGTGTCATTTTCCTGGGGGCTTGCCGTGCTGGGTCACAACAAGCTCTGACTAACATCCCTTCAGGACCATCAGGCCCAAAATGCCAATTTTATTATTCGTATTCTGTCCTGGAAGTTGCCATTCTCTGCCAATGCATCTGGCAGCATCTATCAGTCCCAAGAAGGGACTATCAAGCATGCCAATGCTGCATTTTATTTGTGTAGTTGTCTGTTAAACTTGCATCTTGTGTTAGCCAACCTTGGCTGATCTTAAGCAGCTAAAGAGATTTGCATCTGTTAGTGCTTGGAAAGGAGATTATGGAAAGTCCCATGACTGAAAGTTAGGCTTGTAAGTCAATGAACATCCCAAAAGAAGACAATTGCAAACCATTTTTATATTGCTGCTCTGAACGTTATATAAATGTATCTCTGTATCTCTGTGGTCCCCAGGTGTGAAGTTCCACCTGAAAGAGACTTTTTATTCCCAGAAACTCAAGACAATGTATACTGCACTCTTTCCTCCTATGCTTTCATCAAGACAACAGCCCTGTAATGTATGTTGGGCAGAGAAATAGTCATTCAGTGAGAATCCTTGGCTGAGAAGAGGTTTCATCTTATAATTTCCTAAAAGTTTAAATCTTATTGCACTTAGGAACATTCAAAGATCATGCATCAAATGAGTAAAGAAGGCTTAGAAGAAAAGAGCAACCAATTCAAACATTTAATGTAAATTACCGGTATGTAATAAATTGTTTATGGAACTTGATTTTTGATACATTTCAGACAAATGGTTATCCAATCTCTTCTTAAAAACTTCCAGTGTTGGAGCATTCACAACTTCTGGAGGCAAGTTGTTCCACTGATTAATTGTTCTAACTGTCAGGAAATTTCTCCTTAGTTCTAAGTTGCCTCTCTCCTTGATTAGTTTCCACCCATTGCTTCTTGTTTTGCTCCTGTGCTTTGGAAAATAGGTTGATCTTCCCTCTTCTTTGTGGCAACCCCTGAGATATCGGAACACTGCTATCATGTCACCCCTAGTTCTTCTTTTCATCAGACTAGACATACCCAGTCCTAGCAACCGTTCTTTATATGTGGTGTGTGTGTGCATACACAAGAGCCAATTTGGTCTAGTGGTTAAGGTACCAGGATAGAAACAAAAAAAATATGAGTTCTAGTTTTGCCTTGGGCCTGAGAGCTGGGCCAGTCACTCTCTCTCAGCCCAACTCACCTCATAGGGTTGTAGTTGTGGGGCAATAGGACAAGGAAGGAATATTGGTGTGTTTGCCACACACATATATATGTCCATTAAAACCTGGCCATGGGAAGGAATATGATTGACCATGAAAACAGAAAGGTGGAATGCTACAGAAACAGTCACAGGGAATTGTCCAACAGGAGAAGTGTAAGCCTGACGTCTCTCCCGAATATCTTGTAAGCCAGGAGTGTCAAACTCAAGGCCCGGGGGCCAGATCCGGCCTGCGGGGTGCTTAGATCTGGCCTGCGGGGCTGGCCCTGGAAACAGCAAAGGACCAGCCTGCGGTGCCTCTGCCAGCAAAAAAGGAGCTTGTGAGGGCCGCATGAGGCCCTCACAAGCTCCATTTTCGCTGGCAGAGGGTTGCAGGAGGCTGTCGCAGCTGAAAATGGAGTTCAGGAGCCCGTTTTCACTGGCAGAGCACTCGGGCCACCACAGGCACCCCCGACAAGAGTAACGTCAAGCTGGCCATGCCCACCCTGGCCCCCCGAGGTCAAACACAACCCTGATGTGGCCCTCTATGAAATCGAGTTTGACACCCCTGTTGTAAGCTGTTGGAAAACTTGTGTTTCTTACACAGGTGCAAAGTCCAGCCAGAACAAGCACAGGACAGGAGCAGCTTAACGGTGCAATGCAGACATGTCCAAATAGAGTTACAATAGATAAAATAACAAGACAAATATGTCCCTAGACTAAGTTTAATGACTCAACCCTTTTGTAGACAACTGGCATCCATCCTCTCATTTCAGAACTATGTGTTATTAGCTTTTTTCTACCCACCCACTTACTAAAAATTCAATGGTACCAAAATACAAGCAGGCAGCTGAGCTGCTGCAACCACTAGACTCATTAGTGGCATTGCTTAATGTTTGCTCACACAGCAGATTTTTTTTTGCAGCAGACTGTGCACATGGGGCAAAAGCAACCAGGGTGATGACTTGTTGGGATTAGAAGGTGCTTCCCAACCTTCTGTTCTCACATTGGTTTAAGGGGGCTTGAAAGAGACATGTCATTTGGATCATATAAATGTGCTGTTATTTAAATCTCTTTGTAACTGCATGCTAAAATGTTTATTTCTTCCCTACCCAAGTTCTGTTCTTATGCTTTTCTTTTCCTATTTTCCTTTAAAAAAAAAAAGGAAAAGAAACCTTAAGAAATGTTTTCCCTCTCCTTAAATACATGATTTAGAAATCAAGCTCCCTTTCCTAAGCACATTTGCTGAAAACTGACTATGCAAAACCAGAACTAAGCCTAAAACAAAAATGGAGGGATTGATTTACATCACAGTAATAACAAAAGAACCAGAAAGAAAACAATCCCTGAAAGTTGAATTCACTGGGCCCAAGGCAATGATTTGGTTTTGGTTACATGATTACTACATAAGTATAATAACCATGTAAAAAAAATGCTTAATGGATTCTCCAGCTTTTGGAATTATGCCAACAGATCAAATATATATTTTAGAGGGCACAACTAATTGTTCTCTCTTTACAGTATTAGACAGGGAAGAGCAAAAATCCCTAAAGGCTAAAGGAGTCCAGGTTTGCATTCTCTCATACTACTGGAACGAAAGCCAGTAGTAGTATTAGTAGTAGAAGGGGAGGGCGGTATTAATGCACAGGCAACTGAGTTTAAATCCCATGCAGTTTACAAGCTGACATTGGGCAACTTGCACTCTTTCCTTCTCGTTTACTTCTCAAGAAAGAACTTGATAATGTGCTACTCAGTGGCGTACCCAGGTGACAAAAGCAGTACAGGTAGTCCTCAACTTATAGCAATAGCAATAGCACTTAGATTTATATACCGCTTCATAGTGCTTTACAGCACTCTCTAAGCGGTTTACAAAGTCAGCATATTGCCCCCAACAATCTGGGTCCTCATTTTACCGACCTCGGAAGGATGGAAGGCTGAGTCAACCTTGAGCCTGGTGAGATTCGATCTGCCAAACTGCTGGCAGCCGGTGATCAGCAGAAGTAGCCTGCAGTACTGCACTCTAACCACTGCGCCACCTCGGCTCTTATGACCACAACTGAGCCCAAAATCTATGTGAGAAATTTGTTAAGTGAGTTTTGTCCCATTTTATGACTTTTTTTTGGGGGGGGGGACACATTTATTAAGTGAATATTAAGTTGTTAAATTAGTAACATGCTTGTTAAATGAATCTGGCTTCCCCATTGATTTTACTTGTCAGAAGATCTCAAAAGGGGATCACATGGCCCCGGGACACTGCCACCATCATAAATATGAGTCAGTTGTCAAGTATCCAAATGTAAATCACATTACCATGGAGATGCTGCAACGGTCATAAGTGTGAAAAATGGTCAACAGTCATTATTTTCAGTGCTGTTGTAACTTCGAACGGTCACTAAATGAACTGTTGTAAGTCAAACACTACCTGTACTGCAACATTGCATTGCAAGCTTTCCCATTTGGTGCATGTCCATGGAGAAAATGTATGCAGAAAAGGGATGGGATTGCACTATAATGCCGTGACACTGCTTGGATCTCTCTTTTCCCTGCTGAAGATGTTGATGGCGCCATTCCATCAGGCCAGTGAAAAGCTGGCAGGACAAACATGTATTCCCTGGTGCTAGGGAAATGTGTTGTGGCCCACCAGCATCCCGTGCCAGTGCTCATGGATCCCGAGGACAATGAGGCAGTTGTGGCACGGTACCATCAGCCCGTGCACCTGGCGCCCGAGTCAGAGAGCGAGGAGGACGATGAGGCAGTTGTGGCAAGGTACCATCGGCCCGTGTACCTGCCAGTCTGCTCGTGTATTTGTTCCAGTACGGGTCTTGTTTCTTGCATTCCAAGGTCTGGGAGTTTTGCCAGAGACAGTAAGAGCTGCTCCTTTATCTATTGGAGTCCGGCCAGCTGTTAAGATTACATATTAACAAGCTGGAGCTTTGAAAAAAAGACTATTCTGCCTTTATTTTGTGTTCCCCGACTCCTAAGAAATTATTAGGAGATCTTTCTTATTAGTAAAAGAACAGTGTTTGGCAGTTTGTGTGTGCGTATTATTGGTGGCTCATCGCTGGGGGCAGAACAAAATGTTTGGTTTTAGGGAAGGCTGGGACATGGCTCCACGCAGTTAAAATGCAACTCTTGATATATGTTAAGCAACTTTCCCCAGTCTTTCTGGATCCCAGAATTCCCCAGCCAACATGGCTATGGTTAAGGATTCTGGGAGCTGAAGTTCACATACAATAGACGCAATTTACATAGACTTTTGTAAAGCCTTTGATTCAGTGGTACATGACAAACTACTTCTGAAACTAAAATCTTATGGCATCTCTGGACCCCTACATGATTGGATAACTGCGTTCCTGTCAAACAGACAACAAGTGGTTAAAATAGAGAGTTCTCTATCAAATCCTGCACCTGTCAATAGTGGTGTCCCTCAAGGCAGCGTTCTAGGACCAACACTCTTCATACTTTACATAAATGACCTTTGTGATCACATTATAAGCAACTGCGTTCTCTTCGCCGATGATGTCAAACT
>QLTV01001839.1:4826585-4850118 GCA_003457575.1 Thermophis baileyi
CTTTGCTGACAAGCAATTGTGAGATTGTAGTTCAGCAAATAGGGAGACTGCCACTTAGCAATAGCAATAGCAGTTAGACTTATATACCGCTTCATAGTGCTTTACAGCCCTCTCTAAGTGGTTTACAGAGTTAGCATATTGCCCCCAACAATCTGGGTCCTCATTTTACCCACCTCAGAAGGATGGAAGGCTGAGTCAACCTTGAGCCGGTGAGATTTGAACCGCTGAACTGCAGCTAGCAGTCAGCTGAAGTAGCCTGCAGTGCTGCACTCTAACCACTGCGCCACCTCGGCTCTTGGGGAAAACTGCCCTAGAGAAACATTCCCCCCCCCAAGGAGTGTATCTTCTGTTGCATTTGATCTTTTGTTTCATTGTACCAAATTATAAATCTCCAAATCAGTCTGAAATATTAGTGTACATTGCCACTGAAGGATCACTAAAGGACCAGCCCTATCTTTTAGAAAGGTTGCAGCCCCTTCCACAAGAAATTGAAGGGCGCTCACCTGGACAGTTAAGCTATTCACTAATTGTATGTTTGTCTTGCCTGGATGCATGGATCTTCAGTTAATTAGACTTCAAACAGTCCATTATTACAGCCAGCCATTGATTGTTTCCATCAACTCACTTAGATCTGATGAAAAGACATCGTACCGATAACAGTTTAAGATAGATGATAGATAGATAGATAGATAGATAGATAGATAGATAGATAGATAGATAGATAGATAGATAGATAGATAGATAGATAGATAGCCCTTATTGTCACACATTAAAAATGTAATTCTATTGCCTGCTGTCAAAAGTCTACACATACATAACAAACATATACAGATTACACACACACACACACACACACACACACACACACACACACACACACACACACACTCACTCATCACGAAATCTCCAGCACTGTAAAGCCTACAAACTTGAAACGTGGCACGTATGTTCCTCTTGGCTTCTAGGTGCTTGCTAAGAAAGGATTTTTCGAAATGACCATCAGATCATTAGTATTTCTTATACAATATTATATTAATTAACACGCTCTGATGCTAAGGAGTTAGACGTTCTACTCCCCCTCCCCACCTGAAAAGAACTCTGTTCCAACTGCCAGTTGCCTTATATTAACACGCTCTGATGCTAAGGAGTTACACATTTTACATAAATTTTCAAACTTTAGGTGTCAATGTATCAAGCCTGATCGTAACTACTCATTAATTTTCAAGCTTTAACTGTCAATTTATCAAGCCCGATCATATAGTTTCATAGCGAAGCACGGGTATCCAGCTACTAATATATATTATTATATATATTAGTTATATATATATAACTGTCCATCTTGAATACATATTGGAAAGAGGAAGCTTGAGAATTCGCAAGGTTGATACTATATGGAAAAAAACTGTGACTGAATCTGGATGTTCTGCTTCGGATACCACAAAGCCTCCTCCAAGAAGGTAACAAGGAAAACAGGTGATGAAAAGGATGTGTAGTGTCCCAGATGATACTGCAGACCCTGGTCAAGCATCATTTATATCCTGTGTCCTGGGTAGACGGAAGTGAACTGCCAATAATCTTCTCTGTCATCCTCACCACTCTCTGCACCACCTTCCTGTCTGAAGCAGTAATGCTTCCCAAAAGATTTACTCTAAATCTTTGAATGAATTTACCCAATTGATAATTGTAGTGGATAGCAGAGAGATGTGGTGGCATTTGGTGAAGACTTTGGGAGTCTGGGCATAGTGATATTGCCAAGGGAATGGTAAAATAAGAGATAGCATAGCCCACAACTGGATAATGGGTGGAGAAGAGGCTCAGAAGAGATTCCCCAATTTTTTGGTCTGTACTGGAGACAGAGCGGGTAGGAGAATTATATTTTCAGACTTGTAAAATTCTATCAATGTAGCTTTACTTTTCTTTACTGTCCACAGCAGTGCAAAACTTCTTTCCATTTCCCTTTATTTTTACATTTGTAAATCCTTTAATTGTAAGAGAGGAACCTAAATTATCACTTTTTCCTTGCTATAAATTTTCCATGGAGGTATAAATGAAAACTAGAATGAAAGAATAATAATTCCCTTGTTGTTTTGGTTATGGTAGCACCAGAGCAAGAATAATATCATATGGTGGGGGAAGAAAAGAAACTGCTTTAGTGTCTAATGAATAATTGTGGGAAAGGGGTGTGCAAACATCTGGGAAAGAAAAGGAAAGATATGGAGACTAGTAAGAACAAACAGTGGTAGACCAGTTCACACATGAGCCAGTCAGCAATGAGAAGACAAGAAGTAGATGAATGACCAGTAAGGCCGTACAGGGTCCCTAATCCAGAATGAGCACTAGCCCAGATCTGTTGCCAACCCACTACAGTTAAGACTGCAAATGGTTTAAGAATCATCAGGAGCAGGATAGGAAATATTTAACTAGCTTAGACTGCGATGTGCAATTGCCTCAGTGCCCAAACCAGCCTAAATCCTGACTGAAAATGAATCTAGAAAAAACATTATTTTCCAGAATAGTTCCATCTGATTTCCCACTGCTCACTTGAGCACCATGCCCAGGAATGGGAAGTTTGCCATGTGCTATCATATTCAATTATTCAGCATCCAATGATTTCCCCCCTCCCATCTTTATGAGAAGAGTAGTGTCATCATGTGTAGGAGAAGGAGTGGCAGGGTTAAAAGAGGGAATCAACCTAGAATCACAAATGAACTAAGTCCAACCTCTCCTGAATCCCATTGACCCTTATTTAATTCCAAAGAGATGCTCATCAAACAGTTGAGAAGATTGCTGTGCACAGGCATGATTAGCCATAAATCGGTTTAATTGGACCTTCACATGTGGACCTGACCTTTTGTTCCTGACATTATGATATCTTTTAATGTGGGTTCTCATACAAATGAATTTAATGTACAAATCCTGGACCCAACAACTTGGTAAAAAGCAGGAAAGGCCAACAAATGGAATTAGGCTGGATCCTACTAAATTCTATATTCATCTCATTAAACCTTAAAATGGGAAGACAGCCAAACAGATCTGATCAGAAAGTGCCCTGGACATTGCATCATATGTTATGGTGAGCAATCAGGAATGTTGCATGTATGTATTACTTCTGAAAAGTAATAACAATAATATGGTATTGAACTGATTTCACGTTAAGATCAATTCAATAAAATATCGTTTTTTATTAGTTTTCACATTACTGGACACCCCAGACAATACTTTTTTAAAAAAAAACAAAGGTTGACTGGTAACCTTATTATACTGGAAGTATAAAATGAGTGAGTGATCAAGTGATTAGAGAGGTGCAGATCAGCAAATTTCAAACCCATCTTATAGAATATGTAATGGCATTCTTTTGTACCTCTGGTGGATTTATATGGTCCTTTAGGCATAATTACTTAGCTAGCAGTCTTGGAGCTATTATGACTGATAAAATTACTGTTTCAGAACCTCTTCAGAAGCAACCTCATGCCCATCCATTCTAGAGACTATTGGAGCATGGATCCATAAACCCCAATAATGATCAAACCGATAAAGCAGCTTAATATGTCTAAAGGCTCTTTGTAGTTACAGAAGAGTATATGCCATGTAAAGACGGATGCGCTCATCCAGGTTAATAAATCACACATTATTAATAAGTTCATCCTTGACTGACTCTCAGTTTATTAGTCCTCCTCTAGTGTGTTACTCTGCATAGATGCCAATTTAATATTTTCTCTGTCTCGGTTGAATTAGATAAAAGGAAAAATACAGCCGAATGTCATCTTTATACTGATGGTGCTTCAGTTCTCCAAACTGAATGATGTTACTCAGTGTTTTTGTGTCATTGAGCAGAAAGCATAGAGGACAAAACAGAATCCCACGAAAGCCAAGAATATAAATACTCAAGAGATGAGCAATGGCTCTCTGTCCCAGTTGCTGGAACTCATCCTTCAGTAGAGGTGCCTCTGTCCCAAGGCCAAACCGCATGGACCTGGAGAAATCAAAGGGTCATACCCCCTTAGTTTCGTCCTGGCAATTTAAAGATGTCAAAAGTGTGATTGTGAAATAAAAATCTTCTCTGCTCTTGATCTGAGTGTATTTAGTCAAGACATAATAACTCCAAGGGTGCTGTTTTCTCAGTTTCTGACACGTTATTATCACAGACAAATTAGTGTCTGGAATGAAAGGCATGCCAGATTCATAACTCTCTCCCAACCCACCTAAGCCCTCCAATTACCAACCTTCTATTTTTGGATCTCTGATGGAGAGACTGCCCTCCTTTGGCCTACTTAAAGAATTCCTGCTGGCAAGAGGAAAAAAGGAACTTCCTCCAGGCACTGCTCTCTCTAAACTGCATTTTTACAGAGGCCTCCATTTCTAATAGCAAAACTCATCTTGAGCACTGCCAGCCAGGACTGTGGCTAACAGGAGGAACAAGTGGCTGGGATCACAAGATTTGTGAAAGCATTCACTTGCTTATTCTGAAGATTTATGCCCTGCCTGCTATCTGCAGATCTCAGTTGCTTATCCATTAAATACAGAAAATGAAAGAATGAAATCATTTCTAAGAAAGCTAGCCCTTGGCTCAATCTCACAGTCCAATAAAAATTGCTCTGGAGGCAGGTAGAGTTGAAAAACAGACTATGAAAGAGAGGTGGTGGAGAGAGAACTGAATGCCTCAGTTTGGAATAAATGAATGAATGAATGACCAGCATTCAGAAGCAGGACAACTATTTTGATAATGGAGAATATACAAAAAGAAGTGCCACTTGTATTGCTGCTACCAAGCCATTCTTTAGATCAGTATTTCTCAATCCTGACAACCTGAAGATATGTGGACTTCAATTACCAGAATTCCCCAGCTGGCATGCTAAAAGAATTCTGGGAATTGAAATTCACATATCTTCAAGTTGCTAAAGTTGAAAATTTTGAGTAGTTCGGAGAACCGGCAAATACCACCTCTGGCTGGCCCCAGAGTGGGGTGGGAATGGAGATTTTGCAATATCCTTCCCCCAGGAGTGGGGAGGGAATGGGGATTTTGCAGTATCCTTCCCCTGCCATGCCCACCAAGCCATGCCCACCAAGCCACACCATGCCCACCAAGCCACGCTCACAGAACCAGTAGTAAAAAAATTTGGATTTCACCACTGCATAGGATATACTCTAGGCACCAGGGGTGGGTTCTGGCTTACCTCGCTGCTGGTTTGCTTCCTCACACGCGCGCGCGCCTTGCGCAGTGCTAAAAATCCAGCTTCTGCGCATGTGCAGAAGCAAAAAACAAGATGGCGCCTGCTATGGCGCCGCCGAGAGAGCCAGTTCAGGGGCGTGTCCAGCCGGCCATCGCTGCCAGTTCGGCGAGCGGGGGAAATTCCCGCTACCGGTTCTATAGAACCAGTCCAAACCGGCAAGAACCCACCTCTGCTAGGCACTCTGGAAACGGCAGTGTCATGTAAGAGATCCATTTAAAGGAGGAGCTTTTAAAAAGGAGGAGCTGAACTGCTTCCTTTTGCTGCAGATGTGAACTGAGCTGATCCACTGGAAGAGTTCCCATCAAGAAACCTTCAGCCAGAAAATATTGTGTGGTGCAGCTCTAGCACAATGTTACAGTGTGAGAAGCTGTTCAGCCCAGACTGTAATCCAAGCAAGCATAAGTGCCAGTGGTCTGAGAGACTGGTTCATCTCAATAGCAATAGCAATAGCACTTAGACTTATATACCACTTTACAGTGCTTTACAGCCCTCTCTAAGCGGTTCACAGAGTCAGCATATTGCCCCCAACAATCTGGGTCCTCATTTTACCCACCTCGGAAGGATGGAAGGCTGAGTCAACCTCTCAACCTCCAAATGCTTGCTTGGAGCAAGTCCTTAGCCTCTTCTGACCCAAGATCAGAGAGAGTTGGGGTGGTGGAGAGAGAGAAAAAAGAGTACAAGAGACAGAAATGGGGTGGCATACAGAAAGGAAAGGAGTGGCATCTTTGGCATCTTTCAAAAACCTAGCAGAAAAAACAATCTTCACACTGGTCTAATGAGTGTTGGCAACTCACTGGAGGAAAAAGTCTTCTATTATGTGACCACACCTTCATATATAGAAATAGTCTGTCATACTTGGAAAAACAAAAAGCATAGCTTTTTAATCCTGTCAATATGTGCTTAAAGCTGAAGGGCTGCATCCAAAATGTGACCCAGAGAAAGTTTTCTCAGTGTGATGGCAGTGTGGCTGGGTGGGTTATAGGAAGTGCAAGAAGAGGCTTGCTCACTTTGTTTGCACACTCAAATCAACACATTGATTGGAAGCTTTGGAGCAAATTATTCTCTCCCTCTCTCTCCCCCTCCCTCCCTCCCTCTCTCTCTCTCTCCCTCTCCCTCCCACTCCCTCTCTCTCCCCCCACCCCCCTATGTTGAATAGAACAGAGACTTTGCCAAACACAGAAGAAAGCTCACCAAAAATAACAGTAGAAAAAGGAGTAAAAGCGACCCTTGAGGCTCTAACTAAAAGCCTGCTTGGGTTATAGTCTGTGAATAAAAAATAAACCAACACAACCAAACAAAATCTCAGAAGTCTGCTGAGCTGCTTCTGGCACACTCCTGAACTGAATTCTGGGAGGAAAGATATACGTTCAGGTTCTTTTTATTTCCTGCTCAGTTCTAAAAACAAGCCGGCTAATCCTCGGGAGGCTGCCTTCGCAGTCTTTCTTGATACAATAGCTCATCATTCACAGGTGCAAGAGCAAAAATGCTCAGAAAAATAAGTGTCATACAGTGTCCCAGATCTGTCTAATTAGAAGATTGAATCTAGATACCAACAGCAGAGTAATCCCCCCAGTGTCTTCAACAAACAAACAAATAAATAAATAAATAAATAAATAACAACCTTGGAGGCCTGATCAAAGCCCATTGCTTCCCAAGTTAGTCCAGGCAACAATCTCAGAAGTTGAAATACTTCATTCTGGATAGCAGTAGCACTGCAATATCAGAAGAAGAAGAAAAAGGTAGTCTCCTTCAGATGAACTGACCTCCTGGTATCACCTTGTTCATGGCAGGGAAGTGGTTTGCAGATACCTACTTTTTGTCAGTTTTTGTCAGTTTTTCAGGCTAGCCTACAGCTCTAATATTTCCTGGGGGCTTCTCATCAAATATTAACCCAACATGTCACTGATTAGTTGATCAAGAGCCACCAAAACCAGGTAGGTCAAAAATGTGAACATTCAAGTCTGTTTTCTTCTTCTTCTTCTTCTTCTTCTTCTTCTTCTTCTTCTTCTTCTTCTTCTTCTTCTTCTTCTTCTTCTTCTTCTTCTTCTTCTTCTTCTTCTTCTTCTTCTTCTTCTTCTTCTTCTTCTTCTTCTTCTTCTTCTTCTTCTTCTTCTTCTTCTTCCTCTTCTTCTCCTTCTACTGCTTCTGCTTCTTCTGCTGCTTCTGCTGCTTCTGCTTCTGCTTCTTCTGCTGCTTCTGCTGCTTCTGCTTCTGCTGCTTCTGCTTCTGCTTCTGCTTCTCCTCCTGCTTCCTCCCTAGCTCCCCCTACTTTTGATCTTCAAATTCAGAGCAACCCGGATAACTGTTCAAACAGAAAATGCTTTCCAACAGAGGAGTGTTCTCTATAAAGCATGGGAATTGGCCACCTATACTGTAAGTATGCAACCTGCACTCCAAGCTCATTATTCCTGTGGCTTTTGTCCAGGAAAGTGGTCAACTCTATCTCATTTATTTTCATTGGGCAACTCTACTGCATCCTCTTTTTCTTAGAGAAAATAATTCTCTAAAACTGGGCATTCATATAGCATACACAGGGAGCACCCACATTACAGATTACATGAGCTTATGAGCCGCACATGAATCTTTTGATGTCTCATGGTTTGGCTGAAAAGTCCTATGAAGTTGTGCAAAAATATTACATGAATGTTTGACCTTTGAGGTTTCACTTTATATTGCAGTCATCAACAGCTGAAAGTGCATCTCTGATTCAGCCCTTGTATCAAGATAATGAAAGGCCCCATTGAGCTTTGATGGTCATTTTTCATCAAGATACTTCAAAGATTCCAGTTCTGACATGAGAATGGGAAGCAAAGCAATAAAGCAAGTTTCCAAACCCCATTTTTGAAAGAAAAACCAAATATCAAAACGATGAAACCAATCTTTTGAATCAGAATAACTTTACATCTTTTTTTTTAATATTTTGTCATGTGACTGTTGCTGATCATTTCAAAAAAATCATCTCCAGTCCTGCATGGGAATCAATCAATTTTAATGGAGTCTATGTAATTCAGGTTCTTTCTCATGCACTTGTCTGAAATAGGGTATTGGAAAGGATAAATGTGACCAAAAAAATAATATTGTTTTTCTCTTTGCCTCTTTCAAATGGAAGGTAGACAGCAATAGGAGCTCATATTTTCCCTCAGTTACATTACAGGCAGTCCTTGACTTACAACCATTTGCTTAATGACCATTAAATGGCATTAGGTAAAGGTAAAGGTTCCCCTTGCACATACGTGCTAGTCGTTCCCGACTCTAGGGGGCAGTGCTCATCTCCGTTTCAAAGCCAAAGAGCCAGCGCTGTCCGAAGATGTCTCTGTGGTCATGTGGCTGGCATGACTAAACACCGAAGGCGCACGGAACGCTGTTACCTTCTCACCAAGGTGGTCCCTATTTTTCTACTTGCATTTTTACATGCTTTTGAACTGCTAGGTTGGCAGAAGCTGGGGCAAGTAACGGGAGCTCACTCCATTACGCGGCGCTAGGGTTTCGAACCACCAAACTGCCGACCTTTCTGATCGACAAGCTCAGCGTCTTAGCCACTGAGCCACCCCGTCCCCCAAAACATTAATGACCATTAAATGACCAATTACAATGGCACTGAGAAAAGTGACTTATGACCGTTTTTCACACTTTTGACCATTGCAGCATCCCCATGGTTGCCTAATTAAAATTCAGACCCTTGGCAACTGGCATGTATTTATAACAGTTGCAGTGTCTCGTGTCACCTTTTGCAACCTTCTGACAAGCAAAGCCGATGGGAAAGCCAGGTTCCACTTAATAACCGTGTTACTGACTTAACAACTGCAGTGATTCACTTAGCAACAGCCAAAAAGGACATAAAATGGAGCAAGTCAAGTCAATGTTTATAACAGTCAAAGACCAGAGCAAGTTAAAAAAAACAACCCAAGGAATATCCAGTTAATAATTTTAGAATACAATAATAAATAACAAATAAAATCTTGACTTGACTTGAGCAAAACTTACTTAACAATTGTCCTGCTTAGCAACAGAAATTTTGGGCTCAATTGTGGTCATAAGTGAAGGACTACCTGTAATCATGGAAGAAACTCAGATTGGGAGATGGATTGCTATGGATCAGGTTGAACTTCTCAGTTTTCATTAGGTATGTATTGGCATTTTAATACCGATATATTTCCTTTATCTCATCATTACAAAAGTTTCTAACAATGATATAATCAAATACATTCAGTTTTGGTCGCCACGATGTAAAAAAGACGTTGAGATTCTAGAAAGATTGCAGAGAAGAGCAACAAAGATGATTAGGGGACTGGAGGCTAAAACATATGAAGAACGGTTGCTGGAATTGGGTATGTCTAGTCTAGTGAAGAGAAGGACTAGGGGAGACATGATAGCAGTGTTCCAATATCTCAGGGGATGCCACAAAGAAGAGGGAGTCAAGCTATTCTCCAAAGCACCTGAGGGCAGAACAAGAAGCAATGGGTGGAAACTAATCAAGGAGAGAAGCAACTTAGAACTAAGGAGAAATTTCCTGACAGTTAGAACAATTAATCAGTGGAACAACTTGCCTCCAGAAGTTGTGAATGCTCCAACACTGGACGTTTTTAAGAAGATACTGGATAACCATTTGTCTGAAGTGGTGTAGGGTTTCCTGCCTAAGCAGGGGGTTGGACTAGAAGACCTCCAAGGTCCCTTCCAACTCTGTTATTCTATTCTAAACCTGATACACAAAAATAACATATACATGATGCATAATTAAGGACTGATTTAAGACAATGCATTTAGATAAACAGCTAACGTATTCATCCAATCGCAAAATAAAATTAAACCTACGTTTAATCATGATGATTTGTGGAAATTAGCCATCTTCTCTGCCATGGTTGGTGATGATGCAATCATGTAGAGGTTTTTTTTTTTTTGTATGTGAACATTTTTGAGCTACTGACTGTATAAAGCAATTGTAATTACAATGATTCAAGAGCACTACTGCACTTAGTGAAGTATTCTTTGTGTCTGATCAAAACTGCTTTTACAGGATTACAAGAGATTTTAGCATAAAGGATTTTATTTTAAAAGGATGGTAAAATAAAGTAAACAGGCCATTTCTTTCTCTGGAAATTTCCCTGGTTAAAACTTTGGCATAAATAAATAGGTAACAGGTGAACGGGAATGCTCTTTCTAAAAGTTTACATTAACAGGAGAATGTCTAAAAGATATCCAGGTGGTAAGCAGTTTTATGATCATTTAGTGCTGATTAATGAGGAAGCTAGTGTGTAGTTCCCTAGGATGGCTGACAAGGTGAATTATAAATGGGAAAGAAGGGGAGACAGGTACTAAGTCTTCATTTAATGGCAATAAAGTAGTAACATCCAGTTTCGAAAGATCTCACTTCTGATAGCGCATTACAAATTTCCTAGCCCCTTTGGAAATTGGTGTATTGGCTAATCAAGGAGAGAAGCAACCTGGAATTAAGGAGACATTTCCTAACAGTGAGGGCAATTAACCAGTGGAACAGCTTACCTTCAAAAGTTGTGGGTGCTTTATCACTGGAGGCTTTTAAGAAGAGACTGGACAGCCACTTGTCTGAAATGGTATAGGATCTTCTGCTTGAGCAGCGGGCTGGATTAGAAGACCTGCAAGGTCCCTTCCAGCTCTATTCTGATTCTGAAGTTTAAAAATTGGTTCTGTATTCTGGATCCAAAATGTCGTTATTATAGTGAATCTGAGATGCTACTCTCTGAAGCATTTTAGATATTTCCTATTTTCTTTGAGCTGGAGACCAAGATGCATTCGTGGAGGTTTTTAAGAAGAAATTGGATAATCATTTGTCTGAAATGGTATAGAGTTTCCTGCTTGAGCAGGGGGTTGGACTAGAAGACCTCCAAAGTCCCTTCCAACTCTGTTATTCTGTTATAGTAGCTAATCTTCCGCAGCTATTAAGCCAATTTTCTTTCCAGTCTTTAAACCATATGATTATAAGATCCAACTTCATTTTTAGTGGTAGGCATATAAACATATTTAGGACCAATTCACTTAAGATGCCTCTTGGTTCCCTTTCATGATCTCAGCAGTTATAATATTTAGGGAATCCAAATAGTTTTCAGGCATTATAGCAAGCTTTCCTCCAATGTAATTTCACTTGAGTCTGAAGATATCATCATGCTGTCCCTGTTCTGTCATTGTGACCTGCCATTTGCACAAATTTAGCAAAGCTGCTTCAGAAGCTCCTACAGGGTAGGATCCAGTGGTATTGCCTGATATTTTGCTGCAGTTCTTTGGGCCATTTGTGGCCCATTAAGTTTGATTTGTTTAAATGCATTCCCTATTAATAGAGAATAGAAACAAAGGCCATTGGCTGCTTTTGTCTCAGGCGATGCCAGTTTGGTGTGCATGTAAATATTTGTTGAAAATTAATAATTAGTTTTCATGTGCATGCTCAGTGTTGCAGGTCTATTATTTTCAGACTTGCAAGATTCTATTAATATAACATTTTAATGAAGATAAAGTTAGTACTCATTGTTGAGCTCCTTGCCTGGATTACCTTGAAAGGCTAACAACAATCGTGCAATCTGAAAATACTTACTTTTACTCATCTGAAAACTAGGAAGGGTCCCTTCTGAGATGCTTTCTCCACTCCTCCTCTTTTGGACTCAAATTTTGTTTATCAGACTTGTCTTGGCTAGAATAGGAGAATCCGCTGCTCGCCACAGCCAACTCACCACAGCCATCTCATCACGGCCATCTAGTCATGCCAACTCACTGTGGGACAATTCCACGTGAGATAACTCAACATGGTAAATGTTATCTGCCACTATTTCTTCAACATTGTTTCCATTGACAAAAATGGCAATAATGTCAAAGAAACAGTAGAGGATAATATTTATTGCATTGAGTTATCCTGTGTGGAATTGTCCATGGCAACTTGTCCCACAGTGAGTTGTCCTGTGGCAAGTTAGCTGGGTGAAATGACTGCGGCAGGTTCACTGTGGTGAAATGGTCATGGCAAATTGGCCATGGCAAGATGACCACGGCGAGTTGGCCACAGCAAGATGGCTGCAGTGAGCTGGCCATGGTGAGTTGGCTGTGGTGAGTTGTCCTAGACCGTGTCTAGGCTGTGGCTCTTCCTCCTGGTTCCCAAGATCATTCCTATATACCATTACACTCTATTTGAGATACCTTTGTTCAGCCTTGGATTCTGAGTGTTGTCAAACTTTTCCTCCTATAATAAATTGAGAATAAATTCCAGAAAATGTCTTGTTCAATTCTAAAGTCAAGTGCCAGGATAAACAATCACTTTTCTTTTTTGCTATTATTGGAGATGAGTGGCTGATGAAGGAAATTGTGCTTGGTTTCTTCTCTGTGCATTATATCTATCTAAAGGTAATGCAGAAGGAAACCTACTGATTTCTTAAATCCTGAAGACCATACTAAAGCTGATGACATTTTTGAAATTGTGCTGGAATTTCCCGAGACATGAGCTTGAGCAGAAGAAATTGGTTGAAGTGCAGGGGTGTTTCTAACTTACCTCACTGCTGGTTTGCTTCCTCCCGCGCCACGTGGGCACGCCTCGTGGGCGCGCGCATGCACAGTGCCAAAAATAAAAAAAAATCCCTCCCAAAAAAAGCCAAAAACAAGATGGCAGCACATGTGCAGTGCCGGCAACTCGGCTTCTGTGCATGCGCAGAATAAAAAAAATAAAAAAAATCCAAATAAAAAAAATCCCCCCAAAAAAATATTCAAAAAAAAGATGGCGGCTCCGTGATGTCACCAGTGGGTTGCTACCAGTTCGGGCGAACCGGTCCGAACCGGGAGGAACCCACCTCTGTTAAAGTGCATATCTTGAGTTATGATGGATAGCAAGCCCGTTATAGGATTTCATATGTCAGTCTGAACATTTTCTCTTTTGGACATGCATCCTTCTTTCTTTAGTGTTATTGTTCTTCTTACAGCTTTTAATGTTACATGTCTCCCAGAGACATGTTACAGAGTTGGGCAGCCTTCTAAATCTGACATATAAATAAACAAATAATGATGCCGGACTCAAAAGCAAGATTGTTGACAATGTATTCAAATATCTCATTCATTCTGAGAATCATTCACTGTCAAGCCCTAGCTTCCAAAAGCTCTGCCAAGCACTTCATGAAAAGAATCCAGTCTTGCCATCAAGGTACTTAATTACATAAAAATAGTAGGATAAACTTCAGTATGTTTGTCTAAAATTGTAAAATCTTGAGAACCAATCACAAAGTTCTTTTCTTCCACATTGAATTTTGATGGTGTACTTGATTGGAGTTAGGAGTTCAAGGAAGACGTCTCCATGTTTTTAGAATGTCACATTAAAGACCAATGGCCTGAAGCTTTAAAAAATGTCAGTATTCAGCTAACATTGACATAGCTGACATTTATGTCTAAACTCATGAACACTCTGAATCTGAAGCTTCAAAGGAAACATCATTGTTTGTTATGTTATAATTCAAGAGTACTTATAGGCAAACTCCCACTCTCGATACAATGAATTAATGCTAAAAAAAAAAAAATTCTGACCATTTTCTCAACTTGATGGCAAGAATAGTTTCTTTGAAATGATTTCAAGGGGGAAACATCACATTTTATCTAATCTGCCTGCAAAATAAACTAAGGCCATATTTTCCAATCCTTGTAGATAAAAATCCATCTGGAATCTTGTGAGGATCCCTTTTACCATCAATGTTCAGCCTTTACTTGAGGATTTTCAAGAAAAAAATTCTGGAATTCAATTTTTAATCACAAGCTGAAATTAACTTTTATTAATTTATTGCAACAAAGTATATCACTTTGGATATACTTGAGGATTTTCAAGAAAAAAATTCTGGAATTCAATTTTTAATCACAAGCTGAAATTAACTTTTATTAATTTATTGCAACAAAGTATATCACTTTGGAGATATCTGTTTACTTCTGAACAAGTTAGCAGGTGTACATGTCATCATCCCATTTTTATCAATGTACCTTTTTGAAACTGATCTTTTAACTATAAAACCAAGAAACTTGTCAAGCTTGGCACTGAGTGTAATACTCTATATCCTCCAAGACCCAGAATTAAGCAAGCAGCCTGGATGCCCTTATTTATAACAATTAAAAGAAATAATAAAAAATTACAAATAATTTTTTCTAAATTTAATTTTGTTTTTAGTGGCAGTATTACATTCATTTTGAAATTTCAAACAAGCAGGTTTAACTAGAAGGATCTGAGATTTTTATATTTTCAAAAGAAGTGATAAATTCTGAAAAAGCTGCAAAACATTCAGTAGAATTGGCAAGTCAGTACCTTGAGATGATGCCTAAATTATTATATTCTTTGAGGTAACAAAATGTGGCTTTAGTATTTCTTGCCCCATTCCACAGTCAGATGGCAATAGAGACAACGACAAATGAGAGAGAGAGAGAGAGAGAGAGAGAGAGAGAGAGAGAGAGAGAGAGAGACAGACAGACAGACAGACAGACAGACAGACAGACAGACAGACAGACAGACAGACAGATAGATAGAAAGATAGATAGAAAGGTAGATAGAGATAGATAGAAATGATAGATAAAAGATAAAATAGATATATAAGAGAGAGAGAGAGAAATGATAGATAGGATAGACAGATAGATGATAGGATAGATATCGATAGATAGGCGGAAAGATAGAGAAAGACACAGAATATTCAGAAAATGATAGTCATATTAAATAGTTTCTTTTATATTTAAAAAAGGAAGATAAAAACTAACACAAACTAATATCAAGTAAGAAGAAAAGAAAAAGAAATTAAAAAGAAAACTAAAAGTACAACAAAGGAAAGTAAAAGAAAAATACAATATAAAAAAAAACTACAAAGAAGTGGCTTTTGAGCTTCTTTACAGGAGTTGTAAGTCCAATTATAAACTTTGATTCACAGAGAATTTAGGCTTTAGTCCTGTCTGGTGAACAACCTGACTAAGATTTCTAGTAGGGTTGAGGTTGATTGTCAGAACTGGATTAATATGAAAAACTCAGAGAAATTTACAAAGTCTAGATAGTCTGTTATCTAGTGGGCAACCCCCCTCCCCAATTGAAAAAATGCTAAAGGGACATGTCCAAACAACATTTCAGCAGCTAATAGAAAATTGTATTTAGGAAGATCTATTATTATCTTGGCTGGGAGAAGGAAACTGGGAAAAATAGTATTAAAAAGGATCGTCTGGAGGGAATATATGTGGTTATAACTTGGAAGAAATGTTTTTACAATTTTTTCGGTCCTCAAAACTCCCAAAGTTTAAATGTTCTCAAAACCCTTCAAAGGTTTGTAGTTTATTTATTAGCTTAGAAGATAAAGCAGAACTGTAATTTTTGGCACCTTGTTTCAGGGGTCTCTCTCTCTCTCTCTCTCTCTCTCTCCCCCCCCCAAACAGCTCCTCTGGAAGTCTGCCATGCTTATAGCATAAAGGGTTATGGCTTTCTATAAACTATTTCCACTTCAATACTAACTCTTTAACAATACATCTGTGGTTTATTCCTCATTTATATTGCAACAATTACCTAGGCCCTTTAGCTAACAGAGAAGGCTCTACTGAACCATTAATTACATTTAATGTAGAAATCAAAGCCCTGGCTTTGTTAATTTACTTATAAGGAGGTAACATTTTTCTTTTGTTTACAGACCTAAAACTGGCAGGCACAGTTACAAGTTGAATTGAATATCATTGTAATAATGTGGATTGGCTTGCATTAATGATACCATACTAATTGTATTCATTTGATATGGATAAATACAATTTTAACCTCAATGACAGGAAGTCCTAGAATAGGAGTGGGAAATTAATTTTCCCAGGCAGATAGATGAGAAACTGGGACTGTTGTGGAGGGCTGAACCAATAGGGTTGTGAAGGTGTGTAGGCAGGCATGCACACACATACATAAATTGAAAAAAAAAGTATCAAAATAAAAGCAATCCTTACAAGCTGGACAGGGACAGTCAAAGAACCAGATGTGGCCCCAGGACGGTAAAATGCCCAGGTCTGTCCTATAGGATGGGTCAAAAATAGTCAAGGTGATGATCTTCACCCGTCACTGTTTTGATCCTTTCCTGGGGTTGCAGCTGATGACAGAGTTTAAAACTTAAAATAGCTCCTTCTTCAATTGTGTCTTAGGATATTGTCTGAGCCCAACCATTTGTGATTTATTCTGCAGATCCTGGCTTAGCTTAATCTAGGAACCCACCCAATGAAGTGTATAAGTCTTTCAATATTTATTGATGCCTTTTTTTTAAAAAAAAGCTTCTTTAAACCAGTATCTCTCAACCTCAGCAATTTTAAGCTGGATGGACTTCAACTCCCAAAAACCATGCTAGCTGGGGAATTCTGAACTTGAAGTCCACATAGCTTAAAATTGCTGAGGTTGAGAAACACTGATTTAAACAAACCACAAACCATGGTTCAAGCTCTTTTAGTAGAACTTACAGGCTTTTCATGATGCCTTCGTGTTTCTGAAGCAGAACTATCTTCCTTACTTGTGATACACAAAGTTGAGCTCAGAATTCTGGAATATCCCTTGGTCCTTATAGCTGTTTTATTACCCCCTCATGTTTTTCAGCATACTACATCTGCGCTGCAAGAATCTGGATGAGTACTAGGTGTCAGCAAACAACTCATTAGCATTTTTCATTATCTTATGTGGCCCAGGGCTGGTATGCCTATACATTTTTAAATACGTTTAAGGAGGAATCTTTGCTCTTCTGATAAAGTGCTGTTATCTAGCACCAGAGCTGGCCCCAAGGTATGTTGGCTTGAAGAAGTAGTAAAAGATTGTGTGGAGGCTGAGAAAGAAAGACCAGAATCTCTAAACACAAAAAAATACCACTATATGAAATAAATGGACAGATAATGTGTTAGAGCAGACATTCCAGAAAAGAAGTGCTTTAAAGAGAGTTCTTCCTAATGAACTCAACTAATCAAGGAGGGCTGGAGGGCTCCTATCTTGCAACTCATGTCTCATGTCTCAACAGTTGAACCCCTAAAGTCCCAGAGCCGAGGTGGCGCAGTGGTTAGAGTGCAGTACTGCAGGCTACTTCAGCTGACTGTTCAGCAGTTCAGCGGTTCAAATCTCACCGGCTCAAGGTTGACTCAGCCTTCCATCCTTCCGAGGTGGGTAAAATGAGGACCCAGATTGTTGGGGGCAATATGCTGACTCTGTGAACCGCTTAGAGAGTGCTGTAAAGCACTGTAAAGCGGTATATAAGTCTAAGTGCTATTGCTATTCAAAAAGCTTTGGATGGATCTTGCTTCCTTGTTCATGCAGTGAAGTTAAAGGGCTTGATAGAAGTGTTAACTGCTTGTCAGATCTTTATTCTGCTTTGGCAATGAAGCAGATTAGTTGTGTTCCTTCTGGCAGCCCTGGGAGAGGGAGGGTATAGAATGCCTTCTTTGATGCCATGGGTGTGTGTGTGTGGTCAAGGTACTGGCACCAATGGAACCATTCTCTGCCACTTCTCTCTTTCCTGCCACATCAAAAACTTGAGCAAAAACTTGAGCAAAAAACTTGATCAAAAAGTTGAGCAAAAAAGTTGAGCAAAAACAAAACTGTAGAAATGGTGATAGATTTTAGGAGAAACCCTCCTATACTACCACCTCTTACAATACTAGACAACACAGTATCAACAGTAGAGTCCTTCAGGTTTCTAGGTTCTATGAGCTGCGGTGGCGCAGTGGTTAGAGTGCAGTACTACAGGCTACTTCTGCTGATCACTGGCTGCCAGCAGTTTGGCAGATCGAATCTCACCAGGCTCAAGGTTGACTCAGCCTTCCATCTTTCCGAGGTCGGTAAAATGAGGACCCAGATTGTTGGGGCAGTATGCTGACTCTGTAAACTGCTTAGAGAGGGCTGTAAAGCACTGTAAAACAGTATATATGTCTAAGTGCTATTGATATTGCTATCCCATTCTGGAGCAGGCCTGCATGGCCAGATTTGGCGGGCATTAAGAGACAGAAACAATGAAGTAAAACAAGTAAACTGGTCCTATGATAGGTTGGGCTAGTATAGCTGATAAGCAATACTTTGAAGTGGGAATCATTGCAACTCTGCCCATCCCTCTATATTCTGGAGCAGTGCAGGTTAGAATTAAAGGGCTGTCCTAGGCAGAGTACTTTACAATAATCCAACTGCAGAGGGCCAAGGAAATGGTCTGGAGGGACAGGAGATAGAGCCACTATCTTCTTCTCATCCTTACTAGTATCTATCTCTTCCCACTTATGGCTATATCCATGTTGCTTGTATCCTTACAACTTATATTGTTTTTATTGTTTCCTAGTATGATTTGATTGCTTATTAGTATCCTATGACTATCACTAAGTGTTGTATCTTATGATTCTTAACGAATATATTTTATTTTTTCTTTATGTACACTGAGAGCATATGCACCAAAGACAAATGCCTTGTGTGTCCTATCACACTTGGCCAATAAAGAATTCTACCTCTTCCCTGCTGTTCCTTCCATCCAAGGCAAGGAAAGTAGAAAATGGATTCCCTCCTTCTTTCTCCCTGCTTTTCTTGGCTTGGAAGATAGAAGAATTTGGGAAGAGAATGAGGTGAAGCAATTGTCTCATGCTCCACATCCCTGCAGACTCTCCTATGCACAAGGACAAGAGGTCATATCCAAGGAGCCTCAGATAGTCTACTAGGAGGTCAAACTCACCCTTAAGCTTCTCTCAGAATGGTCTGCTTCAGACTGACCACTCAGCATGATTTTGGCTGGTAGAAATAGAAAAACACTGTTGCAGCAGAACAAGAAATGTCAGTGGAGGCTTTGTCCAAGGGCATATGAAAACAATCAGGGATCTTTGCCATAAGTGTACTGTATTTCAGAAATAAAAATGACATGTTTGAAGAACAATTATTGGACCACATTGTTAGAGATTAGATAACCTTACTCTAAAAAGAGGAAATGACAAAATCTAGTACATAGCAAATAGAAAAGTTCCACTGGCCAGTTTCATTTCAGCTGGTGACTTTCTTCAGTGGCATTTCAACTGCTAATAGGAGATGTACAATCACAAAGAAAGATAAAGCAAACCAGACGTTACAAAGGTCATACCAATTATGGACAACTTGCTTTAGGGATAATGAAGTAGGCTCTAGTCCACAATATCTTGCAACCTGTATGTTTTTAAGACTCTGTAAGACTCTCACTTGATCTTGTTAACTGAGAATTTAAAGGCTAATTAACAATATGCTGGAAAACCTCTTTCCTGCTTTATGTTTTTCTCCCTTCATAGCAATTTAACTGAATGTCTCTACAAGGTAAAATCAGGAGGAGGAGAAAAAAGCATTTTAAAGTTGGTAAATAAAAAATATATTTGAAAAGCTAACTGAATATGAGGTTTTCTGCGGCATATCTAGCTCTCTCCAGGATATTCTGAAAAGCAATTTGTGACAGTTGTGTCCAGCTGTTCAAAGCCAGAGGGTCTGTCTAGAACAGCTCTTGCTGGTAAAATATTTGAAAGCTAAAAGGAAGGAATGGAGCTGAGGTCATCGTCCCTGAAAATATAATCCCAATATTGCTTGGGCCCTAAACATTTTGAATGTGTGGGAAGAAAGAATCCAGACTTAGAAAAAAAAATCAATAAATTATTATTTGATTCCTCTTGTACTTAAGTTATTTCATCCATAGGAAAACTGAATCTATGCTGCACTGAGCTTCTGGCAGTAAACCTTTGGCAATGTTTGGAATAGCTGGTGGTGCTGGTTCAGAGAGTTCAGCTCTTCAAGAAACAAACCAGTTTTTTATTGGATTCTTACAGGGAAAGAGGGGGAAAACATTCATTTACTTGGTTTTTAAACTTCGCTGATGCACAGAGTTAGAGACAGATTAAGACTAAGCAGGGCTTTTCTCATACTGTTCTTTTGATCTGGTCCACCTAGCTCTGTCTTGTTCACACTGCATCTCTTGTTATGCTATTCTTTTTCCCAAAGACCAAAGAGTCAGTGCCAGTATCTTCATGTCAAATGGCAGGTGATGAAGGATGTTGTCAGAGATGGAAAAGACATATCCAACTCTTGTAAATGAAGTGTGAGTTGGTCATCCATGCAAGGTCTTCAATCGACCAGGAGATGGGGTATCAAAAGAGAGGGGGGAAAATAGCAATAGCAATAGCACTTAGACTTACTGTATATACTGCTTTACAGTGCTTTACAGCCCTCTCTAAGTGGTTCACAGAGTCAGCCTATTTGCCCCCCAACAATCTGGGTCCTCATTTTACCCACCTCGGAAGGATGGAAGGCTGAGTCAACCTTGAGCCGTGTGAGATTTGAACCGCCGAACTGCAGCTAGCAGTCAGCTGAAGTAGCCTGCAGTGCTGCACTCTAACCACTGCGCTCTGATTCCAAATTGTATGTTTTAAGCTGTATGCAAAAAAAAAAGAAAAGAAAAAAAAAGGCCTTTCAAAGGCACATAAAAAGCAATTATAGCCATGCTGATTCGTCAGGAGATTATCATGGATCAAAAAAAGGCAAGCTATCTTTATCCAGATTAACTATAGTGGTGTCAATGGTGTTCAGAGACAGATAGCAATCCCGAACCTCTAATGATAAAAATAGACCTACAAGCACTTGAAGCTGCAAAATTGGTTCCTTAGGGGGAATACAATTTTATTTAGAACAGATGGAACGGCTCATCCAGATACACGAACCATCCATTAGCAGCACCTTTATCTTGTCTGGAATGAGAATATGCTGACGGTGCACAGTATTCTCTCTGTTTCATCAGACTCACTTAGCATCTGGTTGTAGTATCAAAGATTTGAAGGCGTATTAGGGGAAAGTATCATTTGAACCATTTTGGCTTGCTGTCTGAAGTGAAGATAGTGTTGCTTGCGTGAACAGATGCCACAACCAGTCCATAATTCCTCCTGATTTTGCAGCAAGATATAAACGCTAAAGCCCCCAATGAACATAGACTTAGCTCCGTATCCTATGATTGCAATGCAACTTAGACTCCTTGTCCATTGCTTGCCTTTATTACTTGCTGCAAAATGAAAACTTAGTACGTTTTGACAGCCCGCAGACTTAGTCAAGTGTACGCCTGGCATTTCAGCAGAATTCTCAACGGGAGACCTACATCCTCTTCTCATTTTTAATCCGCTGCCCACTGAGTGCAAGCCGAAGAGTCACCAAGCAGAAGGTGGGAGGCAGAAAGTCACCGTGAAGTGCCTCCCCTCCATGACTGGGTAATCAAAACCACTGTCATCACAGCAGAAAGGTTTAGTCAGGTTGGGCTGGCTCAATCCCAGGCCTGAGATCATTGATCTCTAGCTATGCAGAGATTGCAACCTACAACTGAGCAGTTCACCAGATGGGGCAGCTGCATGCAAACATAAAACATCCAATTTCAAGCCTCAATAGCTGCTGGCAGGGTTGGGGCATCTGAGTTCCATGGTTTTCATAGAAACCTGCTCAATTAATTACTATAGCAAGAAGACAAAATCAAGAGAAAATGAAGTTTGCTTGCACTGATACATTTCCAAGTACTAGAGAATCAGATGAGTAGCTCCTTCAATGTGTGGAGGCTGATGGAGTACATTAAAAAAAAAAGAAGAAGAAGCCTTTAGCAATTACCTTCCTCTTCAGAATAATTTCTGATTTTCTATCCTATATAGCTGTCCTATGGAAATGAAGTTCCTTGCTTTTTTTCTTGGAACATTAGTATACATTTTGATGCATCCTGCTGTCAGATCAAATTTTGCCTAAATCTTCTGTCTTATCTTTCTAATATGTTAATTGGCTGTTACTACTTTAATTAGCTTAAAGCCTCCTTAACAGCTTAATAAAAAAGATATGTAGCTTTTTATTACTATGTTTAGCCTGTTCTTAAAGATTTAGCTCACTGTCCATGACTGGTCTTCTTAGCTCTGCATATTATTTTTCAGTTCTGTGGAGGCTCATAACTGTGAGAGCCAATCGCTGAAACTCGTGTGTGGTGTTCCTGTAATTAAGTGATTGTTTGCTTCATTCTATCTTCGATGAGCCTTCCTTAGCTTTTGCCCTCTGACTGGCAGATCCCTTTATCCTCAGGAAATCGCTTCCATGTAAACAAAATCACACACTGTTATGTCCCAGTACAGGAGGATATCAGAACGCTGTGGGAAGATCTGATCACACAGATCCTTTAATCTGAATTATCTTCAGCTGACTGAACTTTTAACTGGCCAGCCTCCGCCTGATCATAACTAGTCCAGTCTTTGCATAAGAGAGAAGCAAAAAGGAAATGTGTGTGTGAACATATAGTGATAAAAACAGAATTATGCATGAAGAAAATTATTCATGGCATGATTGAGATGGAAGGCCCATCTTTGAATATGGACTTTGGATTTTAGGAAGAACTCAAACTCTTTTTTTAAAATGTTCTACTGTGTGCAGATGCTTGTTTATACATACATCTAAATTGTGCATCTGCACAGACACTAGGTATCTTTCCTCTTCTCAGTGACTGTAGTGAATCAGGATACATCTGTTGGCTTAACACTCACAGCAGAGAAGAGAAAGTTGGAAGCTTAGCTGCTTTTCAGGCTATTTTTGTTTTGTTCCAGGGGTGAAATGCTCCCGGTTCGCTCGTACCTGTCGGTTGCCATAGAACCAGTCGCCAAGGTAGCGCAAGGTGCCGCCCACCCGCCCGGATGCCGCCATTTGGGTTCTTTTACCCTCTGCAAATGCACAGAACGCTTTGCGCATGCGCAGAGGGTAAAAGAACCCAAATGGCGGCGTCCAGGCAGCGCCTCACACTACCTTGGCGACCGGCTCTACGGCGACCGACAGATACGAGCGAACCGGGAGCATTTCACCCCTGTTTTGTTCCCTTTGGTGGTAAAGAGAAAGCGGTTAGCATGGTCATTCATCAGACAATTCATTAACAATGGCTAGCCCTGCTTTAAAATAACACTGCAAGATCATCCGCCCAGAGTCCCTTGGGAGTTGGGTGGCATACAAATTTAATAAATAATAAATAATAATAAATAATAATAATGTTCATATTCAAAAACACCAACTATCATCTGTCACCCCTGTTTTGTTCCCTTTGGTGGTAAAGAGAAAGCGGTTAGCATGGTCATTCATCAGACAATTCATTAACAATGGCTAGCCCTGCTTTAAAATAACACTGCAAGATCATCCGCCCAGAGTCCCTTGGGAGTTGGGTGGCATACAAATTTAATAAATAATAAATAATAATAAATAATAATAATGTTCATATATAGAAGGTGGCCTATTAAAAGTTTCATTAAGAGTATTATTTTGGATTTTTTTTACTTGCTTAACAGTATTTTTATGGAAATTGATA
>QLTV01001839.1:4853170-4869024 GCA_003457575.1 Thermophis baileyi
TTTCTCTCTGTTAAATCACCTGGTATACCCAAATATGGGAGGGAGCATACTGCTTCCTTTTTGCCTTTCGGCCCCTCTAGGGGCCATCCAGGCAGTTACTTACAAACGACAGTCCGTTTCTATATGTTACATATTTTTACATAAATAAAGGGAGACTAGTATAGATCTATTTCAAGCTATTTAGCTCTCATCAGCTAGCCACACCCTTATGGGATTAGAACCTGGGCCACTTGCCTGGATGGCCCCTGGAGGGGCCGAAAGGCAAAAAGGAAGCAGTATGCTCCCTCCCATATTTGGGTATACCATCTGATTTAACAGAGAAAAAAAAACATATATATATCCTGTCCCTGGAACATATTGTTGACTTCACATTTGAGAAGGCTCTGGAGGGCAAACGATTCCAGCTAAGGATAGCATTAAGCTCAAAAATAGTCCACATCCACCTGTTTCTGACAAAAGCATTTGTCAGAGGGGAAAAAAAGGTGGAAGAAGAGTTTGTGTCTTGATTAAATTCTTCCTCCTCCTTCGTTGGATTCTCCCTTCTGGATTTCCAGCAATCGCAGCTGTAAATTTCAGTTCAACTCTTTGCCACTATTGAAAAAACTGTAGTAACACAGGGAGGAAAGACATATGTGTGTAAAAAGCACACATTAAAATGTCACTGTCAATCGTCAACCTCCTGCCAGTTATGAAGTCAATATCTGGACCACAGGGGTGGGTTCTAACTTACCTCGCTGCCGGTTCGCTTCCTCCTGCACTGTGTGGGCGCGCCTCGTGGGCACGTGCACGCTTTGTGCGCGCGCATGCACAGTGCCAAAAAAGCAAAAAAAATCCAAAAAAAGCCAAAAACCAGATGGCGATGCATGCGCAGTGCCGGAAACTCGGCTTCTGCACATGCGCAGAAGAAAAAAAAATAACCCCCCCCCAAAAAAAAGTTCAAAAAAAAACCAACCCCCCAAAAAAAGATGGCGGCGCCCACGGACCGGCACTGACTAAACCGAATCCGTGACATCATCGTGATGTCACCAGCGGGTTGCTACCAGTTCGGGCGAACCGGTCCAAACCGGGAGGAACCCACCTCTGCTGGACCATTAACAACAAATAGAATTTATCTGTGGAGATTCTCAGTCTATCCAGGTCATAGTTGTCTCAATGGTGCTTCCCCCCACCCCCAAAGGCAACTGGACTGTATTTTCCCTTGAGGAAAAAGAACAAAACATTTCACTTCTTATCCAAGAAACTTCATCAGTTGTGATGGCAGGGAGGGGGGAGAGAAATGGAAGGATAGGTACTGACAGTTGAAACTGGATGATGGGGGGATGGAAGGATAGGTTCTCACCAGATGGTGGCGAGGAAGGGTTGGTGGGTTTTTTTTTTGTTGTTGTTTTTTTTGCAGTCATCTGATTGTTAGCACTCTCCCTGAGAGTTCTTGAGGCCACTTGAGGGTTTATCTTTGCCCTCAGGGTCACCTGAATCAGAGTTCCATTGGTTGTGGAATCTACTTGGAACAATTGCAAGGGTTATGTTGTAGACTGGAGATAGGTGGTGTCTTATCCCTTCTCCTCTGTTGAGAGGGCTGATCAATGCTAATGAAAGAGGGGTAAAAGATGCCATTTATGTTAACATTGAGCATACTCAAGCATTGAATGTTTTGCTCCAGAGTCATGGCCCCTTTTTGTGGCAGGAAAGAAGACATGGGAGGGGAAGGTATTCTCTTCATTGTAATGCCATCTCAGGGGGAGGAAACTCCAATTACTGAAGTCATGTTTTTAATGCAGCTGTTAAAAGCACAAGAATTATTGTTGGGGGAGGGCAGTTGTCAATCTGTTTAAACAATGAAAATTTATACTTATTTCCAAAGCAAGAGTGACTTATATACTATAGCTCATGCCTTAAATTCTTTGTCAGGATAAGAGTACTGGTTTTAGGAGAAGGTGCAAGTTGTTTATCACATAGATTAAGGGTAAAGAGCTAATTGAGAGTGCCATGGGAGAAAAGGAAAATACCACGAATCCTGCAGACTTTAACTTAGAGCTAATTCTCCAAGAAGGGAAGACACACATACACACAAAACAAGTAGAACAACACCAGACCGAGGATACAAGAGAACAGCTCAGATCAATCTGTAATATAAATGAAAGAAAAATGATCCTAATCCAAACCAGTTTATTTCCCTAGATAGCTCTTGTCTTCTGATTCTCCAGCTGATTGGAATGATTAAAAAAAAAAAAAAAACTGGTGAAAGCCAGTTTGAGAAGAGGAAAGAACAAAGGCAAAATTGAGATTTTTCTCATCTCTTTTTAAAGCTCACTTGAGAGGGGTGGGATGGGATCAGCACTTGAGTTGGTCAAAACATGAGTTTTTCAGGCTTTGCTAGTCTCCGCCTGCTGTCCTGATCGGCAGGTTTAAATTAGATCAACCTGTCATATCTGACACTTTTGTGCTGTTTTCTCCCCCTTCAATATGGGAAACAAACATATTAGGGTTCTTTTTGTTCTTTTCCATTTTGTTCTTTACAAAGCTTCTGGGCCCAGTCTCTTGCTAGTGACCAAGTCCTATACAGTTTGAGCCCTTGTCACCATTTTCTTCATGTAAAACCTGCCCATCTTACACAGTTAGTAGGGAGAGGAAGAGATTGTTCTAAGTCCCTCCTCTGAAAGAAATCAAGTCTGGTGGGTATGGGGGTTTCGAACCAAGAGAATATTTTGTGCAACAACTTTCTCTCTCTCTGGAATAACTTGTACCCTCAGGTTAGATGGGCCCCCACTTTGCTGTCTTTACATAAAGTGATGAAAGCAATCTTTTTCAGGAGGACATCTGTATAGAAAGATATTCCTAATGATAACCACAATTTTATTAACAATTTTAATGGCTTTGCTTTTTTTGGGGGGGGGAGGCTGTTTTTATAAGTATTTTATGGATTTTTAAATTTTAAATTTATGCCATCATCTAGAGTGGCATATGAGTGGATGCAAAATAAAATAAGAGCAAAACTACTCTCTCTTTTCTCTTCCATTATGAACAGTGGTACAATCAAGACAAGACTTGGGGGTAGACTCCACTCAAGATAATTGGCAGAAGGAATGCTCTACTAGCAAGGCTTACTTATTAAACTAAGTAACAGAAATATTAATTAAGGTCCTTTTCATCATTCTGTGTTTATAAATGTGAACAAATCTACATGCTGATCCCAATCTTATATCATTGTGTTGAGCAACAAAGGCTGAGAAGCAATAATAACTACCGTATTTTTCGGAGTATAAGACGCTCCGAAGTATAAGACGCACCTAGCTTTTGGGAAGGAAAACAAGAAAAAAAATCTTCCTCTGCCTCCCAGCAATTTGCCTCCCAGCAAACAGTACAGATGATATACACTGTTTGCTGTGTATTTCTGTGCATGTGTGCCTGACCCATAGAAATAGCAAAGAATTGGAAAAATGTACATTATGGCAGTAAATTAATGCCAGAAAGTTTTCTTAAATGTAGTCATACTAACTCCTCCCAATTATTTAAATAGATCTACTCCAAACATGACTAAGTCAGGGTTTAACTCAGCTGCCTTATTTTAATACCAAAACAGATTTGAACATTCTATAGGCATTTATAGTTATTGACTTACCTCCTTGCAGCAAACAACAAACAGCCAGTTTCAGCACAGTCTGATAGCACAAGGAAATAAAAATCTGCCTCTGCCTCTGCCTCCCAGCAATTTGCCTCCTTGCAATTAGTTTCACTTTCAGTTTTAGCACCTGCCGCCTGCCTGCAGCCTGAATCAGCTGATGTTCGGGAAGCTGATAATCAGTTGCTTGTGCTAATCAGGTCTGTTCTGTTTGCTGGAAGGAGGCAAATTTCTGGGAGGCAGAGGCCAAAGGGTGGGGGTGTCTGGGTGGGGCTACATTCAGTGTATAAGACGCACCCAAGTTTTCACCCTCTTTTTGGCGGTAAAAACGTGCGTCTTATACTCCGAAAAATATGGTATGTTCTGCTCTGCTAGAACCCTGCTTATTGGAAGACCACTGCAACTTGTGTTGGGTTCCAACCTCTGAATCAGTCAACCCCAATCTCTAGTTCTTTGAACTTCAGTGTCTACAATTTGGCATTCACAAACCTAAGCTATGTATTATTGTATTGGCTATGTAGCTATGTATTGGCTATTCCTCATGAGGAATAGCCAAGAGGATAAAAGTTCTTAGTATAACAAATTCCAACATAGTCCTTATAATGGCCTAAAGTCATTTTATGCAGTAAATGTTGAAAGCCTAACTCTCTTGATTGAGGAGTCTGATAATACATATTTTCTGGGAAATGAGCCTTTATTCTGTACTGATCCTACAAGCATCCCAAAGTAGGGTATACTCTACATATCAGTCTAAATCTAATCTGTGTCAGTATCTCCTATAGTCCTTTATTCTTCAATTCAAATTCTCTCTGAATTATTTTAATAAAAGAAAATTAGCAGATTTTTCATACAGGATATTCCATAATAAATATAATTTATGCATTGTTGCTGTCAATGCCATGATAGATATTGGGAGATGTTGGTAGAACATACCATTTTTTTCTAAAGGAAATCCAGAGCATATTTCATATTTATTCACTAAGCCAATGCATGAATACTTCAGAGTGATGAAAGTGTGAACTGACTTACCAGAGATTAAACATATAGTTTAACCAACAAACCATCTGCCTGTGTCAGCTTTGATTTCTTTATCAATTCCTCAGTTAATCTGCTCATAGAATCTTGCATTCTGTGTGAAAATCTCCATGTATTATGAAGTTCATGAATCTTATTCTAGGCCAGGGTGTCCAACCTTGGCAACTTTAAGACCTATGGACTTAAATGGTTGGCTAGGGAATTCTGGGAGTTGAAGTTCACAGCTCTTAAAGTTGCCAAGGTTGGACACCCCTCCTCTAGGCCAAACTTTCCCATCTGGGTGTCCTCCAGAGCTAGTTGGCCAGGCAACAATATGACTCCAATATTGCATCAGATACAACAGACAGGAAAAAGTAACAAAACACCTTAACCAGATGTCTGTTTTCTAACCTCTGTCTTCAAAAACTGAATATTACTGTCAGGGGGGGGCTATTGGATATGGGGGTAGAGGAGAAATTGAAAACTTAAACACTAAAGTCTGAATCAGAATGAAGCTGTGCCAAGTCTAGAGAATGCAGCAGAGAGTTTGTGCTTCAGGTTGCTAAGCAAAGGTGTGAAATTAGTAAAAGAAAAAGAGGGGGAAAGAAAGGAAATCCCCATAGGACCCAAGGAATAAAAGTAGAACAGTGGGAAGTAGATTGGATACCTGTTATATATAATTATGTCTGAGTCTCTTGTGGTGTAATACCATTACATTTTGCCATCAGTGCTAAACACACAAGCTCACGCAATGCATTTTCTAGTCCCTTTTTATTTTGCAGTACATTGGAGATTTAATGGGAACTCTTTAAAATGCTTAATGCTTCCCTCCGCTTTTTAATTTTGTACCCAAGGTTTTAGAATTGTGGGGGGTGGGTGGGTGGGTGGGAGGAATCCCTATAGTTTCTTTGTGAAATGCCACATTTTTGACCCTGAAGAACAATAAGAAGTCCCATATCACAGAAAAGAGACAGTAGCAAGAATATTAAGGTTGCATGGGGAAAGCTTTTGCAATTATTTTAAAAGATACCCTCCTGAAATTTCAATCACTTTCAACAATCCAGGCAACACAATTTTCTGTGTTGCTTATAGGATCTTAATCTGTCTTATTCTGAAATGTTGTTTAGATAATCTGTCCTCCTGCTTGTGTGAGGAAAACTTGATGACTCCTCCTTAAGCAGGCCTCAACCCAGGGCCATGCCAGGGAATAATTAATTGTGGTAATTCCCACTCCAGTTTGTGGAGGTATGGTCACGTGACTTGCCCACTCTTGATTTTTATGTAAGTTTCTGTGCCCAGGCAACATTAACATAAGGGAACTCTTAAAAGCAATGTTTTTTTTTAACCTTGGCAGCTTGAAGAGGTGTGGACTTCAACTCCAAGAATTCCTAGCTGGCTGGGGAATACCGAACGTTGAAGTCCATACCTCTTCAAGCTGCCAAGGTTGAAAAATCCAATTTAAGAGCGAGGGAAGGTGGGTAATCTAAGTCACTGACTATTCAGATGCCAATCAGCACCCTCACTATATACACACTGTGTAGACCACTAATGTTTAACAAGCTGCTTAAATATTTGGGATATCAAGGAGAATTAATACAAGTCTCATGATGCCAGCAGGATACAAGACTTACACTACAATTGGCTTCTGAGAAAAGATTGAGAGTCTCATAACCAAAATATTCTGTGCTTTGTGACTTTATTTCATCCCCGAGATTAAAGTGTCAAAGTTCCAAGTCTGAAGACAAAACATTAATCCATAATTCATTAGTGTGAAGAATGGGAGGAGAACATGGAATAGAAGGAGGAATTAGAACATGGAACTTGAAGGAAATAATGGGGATCTTAGCTCCCTGGAAGCTCAAATATTGTTTCAAGCATCAAACATTCTCTAGATTCTTTCCAACTTAAAAGTTTTCTCACCTTGCTGCCATTTTTCACTCCCCAATCTTTTACAAGCGGTTTGAAACTGACCAATGGATTTCTTGGCTGCTGCAATTCTTCAGATGTTGAAAATTAGTGAGTCACTGCTTATTCCACCTGCCCAACTGAAGAATATAAAAATTGCCTTCTGTCAGGGCCCAGACTTCCCCACCTCTCTGCTTCACCCATACACCTTTATATTTCATGATGGGTGCATGAAACGTACCCTCATAAAATCATTATTGCAATGGGAGGGTGTGTGTTGGGGGAAGCATAATACTACCAAGATATTTCTTCCTTGCCTTTTAAAGAAGTTTAAAATCATGGGAGATTGGAGTGTTCTTACTGATGGAAAACCAATCCATCTACAACCTCTTCTGAGAAAGCCTTTTTAAGTTTGATTTTCAGGTGCACTCATCTCAAAATAGCCAGAAGTAGGTCAGCCAGGCTCTTAAATGCTGTTGATTTAGTCAAATCACAGACATTCAAGGCTGGTTTTAAATGAATACAGACTCTACATGTACAGGTCTCTTTAGCCATCAGTACACATGAAGCTTTTTAAATTCTGGAAAAAATTGCTAATAGTGGATTTTGCTAACTCTGGTTAAATGTACTGATTTCATTATTCGGAAAAATCAAAGCATAGGAAAAGCTGAGTTAGAAAATGGCTTCCAAGTTCCATTCATCCCCTCACACTTTTCTCCTGAAAAGTTGTCAACAGAACCTTTGTTGTAATGGGGAGGGGGGAAGGAAGTGCATATTGTCCTTGGCATTTTCTATTGGTACAGAAATAATAGCATCCTGTTTCACATAATGTACTGACCCAAGAGGAACTAGGAGTCTCTTCGGGCAGAATAAACAGGCAGCTGAAACATCAACAGCAAGATACTCTAAATGCATTTTCTGCGCTGGACTCTGGCCATTTCAGCTAAGGACGAAAGAGACTTCATTGCACGTGTAATGAAGAGACTTGGAACATTTTAAGAAAGTGGACTGTGGCATAAATAGCCAAAGGGATCTTTTGTGACTTACATCAGCCTTTCCAACCTGGCTCTCTCCTGTTGTGATGGGACTAATTCTCCCTCAAGCTAAGTTCAACTCTTGGTGTTTTTGTGACAATAGTACAGAGGTGGTGCTCCTTTGCCTTCTTTGGGGCTATTTTTCCTTCCCAGTCTATATATTACTGAAACTCTTGTGTCTGAAAGGATGAACAGTGTATCCTAGGGCAAAATGTTTTCAACCAAGATACTTCAAATGGACTAATTTATAGAATGCTGGGACTCATGACTCTCAAGGGAATGAAATATGGGGAAGTTGTCACTGTTTCACAGTTTCCAGGCTGTTGCTGCTTCAGTCCTACCACTGCACTGCCACAGTCAGCCACAGTCACATGATCCTCTTTTTCAGCATTCCCTGACAGCTTCCCACAAATCCATAGCAGCATCAAGTCCTCTGTGTTCACATCACACTCCCTTGCTCCCTCTCCCACCTGACAGTAGTCATTTGCCTGCATGGGAGGGGAGGGGAGGGGAGGGGAGGGGAAAGAAGAAGAGGGAGGGAGGGAGGGAGGGAGAGAGAGAGAGAGAGAGAAGGAGGAACAGGGAGGAGGAAAAAGCAGGAAGAAGAGGGATGGAGGGAGGAGCAGGGAGAGAAGGAAGCAAGAGACAAAGAGAAGGAGGAAGTGAAGTAGGGAGAAAAGAAGGAAAAGACAAAGGAAGGGAGGAAGGAACAGAGAGGAAGGAAAGAAGATTTCTGACACTTACTGTCCAAGAGGAAAGCTGACAGGAAATTGGAAGTTTTTCCTGCTCCCACTGATTTTTTGTCCTCCCTGACCATTCTGTTTCTCTGGTTAGATAAGGAAATATTTATTTATTAATCAGATTTATATAGCCTCCCAACTCACACACAACAGCAATATTTCTGAAATGATGACCCAGCAGGGCACATATTGTCTAGTCAAGTCAACAACCCTGAGATTTCCTGGTAGATGATTACAGTTAATAATCCTAGGTATACATTTATGCCTGGTCCAAAGTAAAGTGAAAAACATTCATCAAAGTGACACAGAACGCAAGAGAGGCCAATTAGGCAGATCCTAAACAAATACAACCTTTAGTAAAGCAAAAACAAGGTTTATTCTGGATTCATTAAGACTCTTCTTCTCAGTGACCTAGATTTGAATAATCAACATTTTACTACTCATTGGATCTTTATCAATTGTGAAACATTCAGCTGTTTACTCTTTTATAATAATCCTGTTTGCGTCAGCTAAAGACTTGATAAAGGATGCTAAGTGAAAACAGATCTGTGGAAAACTGTGATTGTCCCTAAGGCATTTCTTTTGCTTTTATGCTACAGAAAATTCTCATAGCAATGGTAGAGATTCAAGAAAACAAACAAAATCAATTTACAATAAATATAGATTTGGCCAAAACAACAACAACAACAACAACCTCATGAGGATTATTATCACAAAGTTCATTTTCTTGGAAGGAGCATCAAAGAGATCATGGTACATCTCTTGTTTGTGGGATATTTGCTATGAAGTCCTAACAATTTGTGGAACTAGATTGTTTTAATCCATTTGTTACTATCTTATTTCCTGCTTTTTATGAAGAATAATTGAAAGGAAATGCAGCAACTAAGAAAACATATGACACATTGAATTATTCTGTAAAGCATTGGTGATGCAACAAAATTGGTATCATACACAACAGCAAGAGTTCAATATTTGGAAAAATATTGCTCAAGACTAAAAATAGAAAGGATTTCCTGTACCATAATTCTCTTCCCCATTCTCCAGTCTGTGATGACTACAATTTACGTGTGAGTGTGCGTGAGAAAAAGAAAAGACATTCATAGTGCCTATCTCTGCAGCATGTGTGCATTTTAGATATTCTGGTAGTTTGCTCTTCTCCAACAAGCTGCTGTGGATGTCCTATCCCAGTGTCTGCAAGCTGTTGGAGACTGGATGGGGTGAAACAGAGTCTGACTCAACTCTAACAAGATGGAGTGGCTGTGGGTATTTGGATCTCCCAGAGACACGTTTTTTCCATCTCTAATTCTGGATGGGGTTGCACTGCCCCAAACAGACCTGGTATACAATCTGGGAATCCACCTGGACTTGGGGCTCCTGCTCAAAGAGCAGGTGGCAGGCATGGCTAGGAAGGCCTTTGCACCTCTTCAGGTAATGCGCCAGTTGCACCCTCACCTGGACTGGAAGACCCTGCTCACAGTAACTCATGGCCTTGTAACTTCTAGGTAAGACTACTGTAACATGGTCTACATAGGGCTGCCCTTCAAGACCATTCGGAAATTTTAACTGGTGCAGAATTCCACTGCGTAGGTAGTAAATGGTGCCAGATACACGGCACATGTAACACCTGTGTGAGCTGCACTGGTGCATTTCCAGGTGCAATTCAATGTGCTGGTGGTTACCTTTAAAGCCTTACATGCCTTGGGATTGGGGTATCTGAAACATCACTTTTTTCTAAGAGTCTTTACCCATCCAATTAGATCCAGCAGAATTGTATGCTGCAGATCCTATCAACCAAAGATGGTGGGGAACAGAAGATGAGCTTTTTCCACAGTGGCCCCTACTCTATGGAACATCTTCCCTTCGGAGATCAGAATGGCTCCAACCCTGTTAGCCTTTCATAATGCCCTAAAAATCTGGCAGTGTTCCCAAGCCTGGGGCACTGAATGTGTCCTGGCTATATTGCTACTTGTCCAGTATCTTGCGCCTATGTTTATTTAATCTAGATGTTTTTAGCATTTTAAAATGTTTTTATTATTTTTAAATGTAATAAGCTGCCCAGACTCATTAACTGAGATGTGCTGCTATAGAACTGGAATGAAGAAAGAAAGAAAGAAAGAAAGAAAGAAAGAAAGAAAGAAAGAAAGAAAGAAAGAAAGAAAGAAAGAAAGAAAGAAAGAAAGAAAGAAAGAAAGAAAGAAAGAAAGAAAGACCAGATCAACTCTCTAAAGGATATAACACAGCTTAAATGCACCTTTCAAGACGTTTGGATCTATTCTACCAAGACTTTTCAAATTCATTCTGTATGTCACTCTTGGAAAGAGTAAAATTAATCTTCTGTTCTACTTCCTTCTATATATTCATACTCTTCTCTCAACATGTATCTACACATGCAACCCAACAAAGAGATTACACATATCCAAGTATATTTATAGAGATATAAAAATTACAAATATGGTGGCCAAAATCACACACACAAAAAAAAAATCAGATGGCAACTTTGGATTCATGGAAAGTTTCAGATGAGGGGGAAACTGGAAGCAATATTTTTGCCTATACAAATAATCTTATATTTTATGGGTCTGCTGATTTTTAACTTTTACCAGTCCTGATTTCTGAAAGCTGTGCACAGCTGTTCCAAATTCATTTATAATATTTGAAGCCTAGTTGTTTCTGGCTAAAACTTTGGAAACAGACTTTGAATTTAAGAGGTTGGCCTAACTTTGGTCTATTTAATATATAAAACATATTTCTACAGAAAATTCTCATACCATAGTGATGTTGTTATATACACATATGCACACACAGACACGCACACACACACACACACACACCAACAACAAATTCCTCTTCAGATCTTGTTATATTGAATTAAATGAGTCAAGCAAAGTTACACATAAATATGGAAGGCAAAATAAGAAAACCCATTAAAAGAATCATACTTACACTGAAGGGAGTTTTAAAAGTTTATTGTAGACCTCACACATAACCTAATTCCTCTTCTGTTGTTTTATCATTTGAAGATGCCAATGGTACAGTTTTATTATTAGATGATTTTGTGGCTATGTATTTAAAAGCTGATTCCTTAACAAGTGAGCACTTTAAGGAAAAAGTTGGTATTTTTGTTTTCTACTTCTGTGCTAGTAAATATTAATAAGCATTGCATGTGGAAACATTACAGATGTGTGCCCAGTGACAACAATCATGGGGGAAAAACATCCATAATTTGAAGAACCTTAAGAGGAATGGAGCTAACCTCACTTTGGGGCATGAGGAGATTCCATAAGGTGGTGTTAAGATATTTAAAAATTTAATAGCTGGAGCAATGAAGGGTTATACAATGAGAAAGAACACACACTTATAGCTAATTGGTTGAAGAGAGCTGGCCGCTACATGACACAACCTAAGCTGTGATTGGTTGCTCTGAGTGTAAAGGGGAAGTTAGTTTCCTTGTTTCCCACCTCTGTGTGCTTTGTGTGCTCTCTGTGATTTACCTCCTGATGTTCCTGCTGTGTCGATTTACCTGATGATGCTCCTTATATTTGCTATATATTTACTGTAAAGATATTTATTTATATAAAACTGGTTGGTGTCAGCATCTCTGACTCCCTTTGGACACCGGCTGCACAATTCCCTGACAGGTGGGCTGATTGAGTAATTAAATTTTGCAAACAACCAAGCTAATAGACCACCAAGGACTCTACAATTCAACCCTGAACTCTCTGTTCTTCTATTGAATGTTCACTAAAAGAGCAATATGTAAAATCCCTTGTCATACTTTTTGCAAAATGGGGACAATCAGTACATATTCAATTTATAATCTACAATACATATCCTCAGGCTGCCACTCCCTTCCCTCCTCCTTCTCTATGTTTGGACTTTATTTTTCCAAATGTGTCTCAACTAGGGGGGGGGGGACAATGAATTAGAACGGGGTGTCAAACTCGTGTCATCACTCGTCACGTGATGTATTGTGACTTTTTCCCCTTCGCTAAACCGGGCGTGGGCGTGGCCAGCGTGTGAGACAGCGTGTGGGCCACAAGTTTGACAGCCCTGAATTAGAAAGATGAGAAGAATTAGTATTCAGCTTGGTTTCAGCAAAGGGAGGTAACCCCTTTCCTGCTTGCAAGCACTCCAAAGACATCTGGTTGAGTATTATGAGGTGGTAAAAGAAAAGGCTGAATTAAGATGGTCCTTAGCTTGATCCAGCAGGACAATTCTTACAAAACGCCTTGTCATGCCAAACATTTGAAATCCATTGAGAATGTCAACATTGTACATGCAGGCTAACCTTTTTCATCATATTCTCTTTTTAAAATCTTGTCAGGTGGGGAATGAGAGGCTGAATGGTATGCTTGTGCTCATTCTCATATACTAGTAGCCCTGTTGAGCATAGTGAGAATTTCTTCTTCTGAATAAACATGATACATAGGAAGAAACAAATGGTGTTTGGTTCTCCTGATAGAGGAAAGTAAACACCACATTCTCCTAAGGATCTTCACTGAAGCTGACACTGCTTAACCTAACGCATAAATGAAATGAAGCTGGAGGCCCTAAATCAGAGAGATAAGCCTACAGATGACACTGAATGATTTAGGATGGTGAAACACGGATTATGCATATCAGGGTGAGGTCAGTGAGGCTAAAATTGCATGACCCTGTAATAGATACTTTGCTTGATTCTACTTTGCCTCCCACACTTAGCTAACCTGATCCTGAACCCTACCATATAGGACTAATTCATGCCCCTCACACATTTCCATGATGTTAACATATTCACACTGCAGATATATTTCAAACATTTAACATTTCTGGTTCCTTGTAATCCTTGCACATAATTTTCTCCCTCCCATCCTGCACTTTTGCTACACAGGAAACTTGTGTTGTAGTATGACCATCTTGTGGGAGTTGTTTCTTCTTCTGGATAGACTGCTGCTGTTGCCATATTTCATAGGGGATTTAAACATTTTACCCACAATGAGTTGGAAACTTTTTGTTTCATGGAGCTCTTCTGGTGGGTAGTTCCAATATCCTAATCAAGCATGTTTGGCTTTGCCCAGTCAGTATCTTTCTTTCGACTCCAGAACATTCAATTCAACTCTAACATCTGCTATATGATAAACCATGCAATTTAAATTGCTTTTTTAAGCATAATTTATTAGGAGCTTAGCAAAGAATTTGAAGCAGGATATTTTGCTCCTCATTTGACACTTCCTACATATTACAGGTAGTCCTCGACTTACAACAATTTGTTTAGTGACCATTCAAAGTTACAACATCACTGAACAATATGACTTATGGCCATTTTTCACACTTGCAACCATTACAGCATCCCCATGGTCATGTGATCCAAATTCAGATGCTTGGCAACTGACTCATATTTATGACGGTTACAATGTCCTAGGATCATGTGATCACTTTTTGCAAACTTCTGACAAGCAAAGTCAATGGGGAAGTCAGCTTCACTTAATAACCGTGTTACTAACTTAACAAGTGCATTGATTCACTTAACAACTGTGGCAAGAAAAGTTGTAAAATGGGGCAAAACTCACTTAACAAATGTCTCACTTAGCAACAGAAATTTTGGGCTCAATTTTCATCATAAGTCGAGGATTACCTGGAATTACCTAGAAAAATTATTGGGCAGAAAATTCTCATAGCTTTGTTACTTTTTGCAACATTTATTAAAAGAAAAAAATGCATTTCCTACGTCAGATGTGTTTTTGTTTTTTTACAAAGCACAGAACAGCTGTGTCTCTGATCAAAACAGCACCCAAAACTTTGGAACGAATTTGCAAGTATCTTGTATTGCATTGTCCAAGATGAGCAGTAAATGAACTATGAAGAATATATATTTAAAATATCATTTATTGAGCCACATGAGATTGAGCAGTGAATGAAGCAACAGTTGTTTTCCCCAGCATGGATGGGGAACAGACACTGAATCAGCTCCAGAAGAATGAGGTGGAGAAGGAGAAATGATAATCATGTAGCCCATTCTACAAGTCAACCAACTCGGAGGAAGGGTAAAATGTGTCAGGAGTGGAGTGTGAATCAGGAACTAAGATCAAAAGCAAAAAAAATCTGAGTCATAATTCAAGTCTGGGGAGCCACAGACTCCTTCCCTGTCCTCTTCTCTTGACAGTCAGTCTGAAAGCAGACATTCAGCTTTTGGAATCAAGCTGAAGATTTTTCTGTTTGCTGCATATCCAGGTTATAGAAATCAAATAAATACATAAACAAAAATATGAGAGAGAAAACCCCACAAATGCCTTTCATCCCTGAGAGAAAAAAACAGAGTAAACATTCAGTAACTCCAAATTGGTTGTCCCTTTATGATGTGATGCTTCAGTTGCTTTGAGATTCCACCTAAGGCACCTATTACTATTGGCCCTTTCTTTTGCCATAGTTATTCGACTGCTATTTGCAGTCAGCACTTAGACTTATATACCGCTTCACAGTGCTTCTACAGCCCTCTCTAAGCGGTTTGCAGTGTCAGCATATTGTCCCCAACAATCTGGGTCCTCATTTTGGAAGGATGGACGGCTGAAGTCAACCTTGAGCCGGTGAGATTCGAACTGCCAAACTGCTGGCAATTGGGAATCAGCAAGATTAGCCTGCAATATTGCATTCTAGCCACTGTGCCACCGAGGATCTTTCCATGTTGTGATTTTCTCCACTTCTTTCTCTTCTGTTCTGCTGTCTCCAGGTACTGCAACATTATTACAGTTATTAGAAAATCTTAGAATAAAAAGGGTGTCAATGTAAAACACGGGTATAAAGTACAATGTACTTTAAGATTACAGTGAACTACAAGAATGATACAGCAAAACGTTGCAAGAGTTTTGCAATACTGCTGATTTAGCAGAATATTGTAAAGCAATAGCAGGATCTTCTGCTCTATCTTACCTTTTCTATTCTGGGGAGAAAAAGAGGTCCAGGGTATACAGGGCAAATAAGATTATACAAAGGTAAGAGTAGAACACTTTTAGTTTTTATGGCTCTTATTTTTAATATGTATGGCTATTTTTTATTAAGACCGGGAGCTAAAGCTCCTACTTTTCATTGGGACTGCAGTCCAGCAGCTCAAGAAATAGAAGTCATGACATATACAGGTAGTCCTTGACTTAAGACTATTTGTTTAGCAGCCATTCAAAATTACACCAGTGCTGGGGGGGGAAAACCCTGACCTACCTTGCACTTATGACTGTTGCAGCATCTCCATGGTCATGTGATCAAAGTTCGGGCTCTTGGCAACAGGCAAGTATTTGCAATGGTTGCAGTGTCCTGGGATCATGCAATTGCCCTTTGCGACTTTCCCAGTCCCGTGGCTTCTGACGAGCAGAGTCATTCTGTGAGGGAGAAGGAAGGTTTCTAAATTTGATTGATTAAATAAATGAATAGAGTAGAGTAGAGTAGAGTAGAGTAGAGTAGAGTAGAGTAGAGTAGAGTAGAGTAGAGTAGAAGAATAGAGTAGAGTAGAGTAGAGTAGAAGAATAGAATAGAGTAGAGTAGAGTAGAGTAGAGTAGAGTAGAGTAGAGTAG
>QLTV01001839.1:4893445-4907379 GCA_003457575.1 Thermophis baileyi
AACAAACTGAAATGCAGAATCATTAAAGAAGATCCATTGTATCCTTATTCAGGACTTTTTAGATGAAGCTTGGGACAGGGAACCTCTTAGATATTTGCCTGGAATTTGGAACCCAGAAAGTTATTTAGGATTACATCCCTAAAATTTTAGATAGCAAGTAGGAAGTACATTCAGACTCTGAGCAAATTAGGTTGGTGTATAACAAAGTTGCTAGAAGAGGTAAAACTACTTCAATCACTTGCATTTTAGAATTGTCTAAAGTTAGAGTCCCTTGGGAGTTCAGCGGCATACAAATTTAATAAATAAATAAATAAATAAATAAATAAATAATAATAATAATAATAATAATAATAATAATAATAATAATAATAATAATAATAATAATAATAATAATAATAATAATAATAATAATATACTTGGTTGATACTTAGGATGCTGGCAGCAACCCATATCAGCCATTAGCACCAGTCAATGGTATTTGTGACACATTTTTAAATGTCCAGTTGACTGAGTTTCATGTTTAATGAATAAAAAGAATAAAAATAAAAAGGAATATAAAACTGTGCTACCCAAAATAAGCCATTTTGGCAATAAACTTTAGTAACCATACTGCGGAGGGATGTGAGGAAGCTTCATATAGCCTATGATCCATAGACTGTCCACTTCTACTTTATTTAGACCAAATTAACACAAAAAAAGTTCTCCAGAATCTTCTATGGAAGTTCACCCAAACATGGTAAACTATTGATTTTTGTCCATGGTTAGCACTTGATGTTTATGCTGGCAGGTTCTCCAATTTTTATTTGGGGGTGGTGGTGTTTACACTTATTCCTTATTTCCAATCAAACTTCTCTTGTTTATATTTAGTAAATTCATTAAAACCAGCATGTCCCCCTATTCCTTGGAAAAATATAATTCTTCCTCACAAATTCTTTTTATCTATTTTCCACAAATAGAATTGGCTGTATAAAATTGCTACTTAAAAATATTTAAAATTATTTTAAAAAAAGCTTTCTCCAGCTCCCAATTTTAGATAATGGGGGGAATATGACAGGGCCTCCAAGTTTTATCTGAGTCAGTTGAATGGTGTTACATTTGATGTCATTTGATGTTCGTGGTTTGTATTGGATGCCTACCATGTCTGGCATAATATTGATTCAAGATAACCAACTTCCCATGAGTGCAACAGCAAGAATTGTTTTTCCACTGGAGGGTGCTATGCCTGAGTCAACCTTTGCAGCTCATTTTTGCCATTCTGATTCATTAAAGAATGCTGTACAAAACATACAGTTAATGAATCCTGATGAGCTCGTGTTTAGGACGGGTTGGGTAAGATTATTGTTTTATGTCAGAACGTTAACAAAAGGCATTTGAATCAGCCCTCACAAATATTTTGTAATCTCCTGTTAGAGATGACAGTGAGGGCGAATGATTAATCAAGAGTGCAGGTGGAAACATGCTCGATCCTGTGAAATATACCTGTGTCCTTCTTGGCAGACATGTTTTACCTGTCCTAGGAGGACATGACTAACAGTAGCTCTTCTGTGTGTGCTGCCTTTCACAAATTCAGCATGTGCAGGCCATGGGAACGGTAGGAAGGGGCAAAGCATTTATATACATTGCCTTTCATAATCATATGCACTAGTTCTACTATATCATTATAAGACGTCTCTTTCTCAACATTTCTACTTCCTCTTGCTAGTTTGTCATCAGTTCAGGTGGAATGTAATCATGGTATATTGTTAAAATGGTTGATAGGAGGGCTATAATTGGTCAATACTTCCCCGAAGTGTGAGCCGGAGTAACAGAAGTGTTACTCCGGCTCACAAAAATCTCACACCAAAATGAACTTGGTATATTTTAAATAGAAATAGGATTGAGTGGTACTAGACTAGGCTCGCTACCCAGAGGTGGGTTCCTCCCGGTTAGGACCGGTTCTCCCGAACCGGTAGCGACCTGCTGGTGATGTCACAATGACGTCACCGATCCGGTTCGGTCGGTGCTGGTCCGTGGGCACCGCCATCTTTTTTTTTTTTTTCTGCACATGCACAGAAGCCGAGTTTCTGGCACTGCGCATGCGTCGCCATCTTGTTTTTGGCATTTTTTTATTTTTATTTTTGAATTTTTTTGAATTTTTTTGGACTGCGCATGCGTGCGCATGCAAAGCGCGCATGTGCCCACGCAGCGCAGGAGGAAGCGAACCAGCAGCGAGGTAAGTTAGAACCCACCCCTGTCACTACCATAATATAAAAGGTATCCAAAACAACATTTCATGGTGCCACTTTCTGAAATTCTAACAGTGCCTTCCATCCAGTTCTAGGGTGGAGAATATTGAAAAGGTTGCTAATTTATTTGAACAAATCATTGCTTACCTCTCACTTGTCTTCCTTTGCAATCCTCCCCCAGTATGCAGCAGTCTGGAGGTAGCCTAAAGTCTAATCCTTGCCTGTTGCTCCTTTTGAAAAAATTAACACACCCACTCTAATCAGGTTGCAGAGCTACAATATCCTTCATTAGCACTAGGTTTTTGTCAACTCACTTTACTTGCATGAAGGGTTGTTGTTTTTTAATTGTCCTTTAACACCAGAATAAAAAGTAATTCTTCAAGTAACCAGCTAAATGCAAGACAGATGAGACATGCATACTGATAATCAGGTACTTGCATGAGAAAATCCTTGCAAGCTGCAGGAAAGAACGAGAGAGATTTCCTGCCAAACATCCACCTGCAAACTGTTCAGTGGTGTCCAAAATGTGAAGATTGGAAAGACACTGCTGTAGATCTGGGAAGCGTGAAAAGATGAGGATGGGATGCAGCAACAGCTCATGTCAAAGTACAGAAAAATTCCAAATTACTTCAGCTACAATAATAAGATCTTCCCTCCTTCTGAAATTGGCAATAATGTGCGAAGATCCTTATCATTACGTTTTTTTTCTCTTCTAGTCAGAGAAATGGATGGAGATTAGTCATGTGCAAAACCACTGGTAGAGGGCAGGGGTGAAATTCAGCAGGTTCTGACAGGTTCTGGAGAACCAGTAGCGGAAATTTTGAGTAGTTCGGAGAACCGGTAGCGGAAATTTTGAGTAATTCAGAGAACCGGCAAATACCACCTCTGGCTGGCCCCAGAGTGGAGTGGGAATGGAGATTTTGCAGTATCCTTCCCCTGCCACACCCACCAAGCCATGCCCACCAAGCCACACCACGCCCACCAAGCCACGCCCACAGAACCGGTAGTAAAAAAAATTGGATTTCACCACTGGTAGAGGGCATATCACTCCAGTCCTGTATTCTGAAGAATTCCTGGAAACCATGTCAGTCAGTCAGTCAGTCAGTCAGTTAGTCAGTCAGTGATTCTGATGTCGCTGCAAGGCGTTTGCCCATCTAATTCTTGGAAGGGGCATTCCTCTATTTAGTTCTCAATTCATTACTCATTAAGCAAAGAGCCAATCATCCAGTAAGCGCCCTAATTCTGATAATATTATTTGACAGTGATGGAAACACATTTCTTTCCTGCCCCGAAGAACAAAAGTGGACATATATCAAATGATAACTGCTGCTGTTCTTGGCATCATTCCTATCTAACTGCAGCTGGATGCACATTTGTCATGGAGTTTGTTATTTTGGGCCAGTTGGATTAATAATCCTCACCCCTAAGTAGCACTCTGACTAATGAGAAAAGGAACAAAAAGTAATTTCAAACCCATTAAAAACAAGAACTTTACATCATAACTTTAATATGAACATTCAATCCTATTTATACTATAATAAAATAAAAATAAAATAAAAAATTACTAATCATTCAAAAGGCTAAAGCTAACGGGTTAGTCCTACTGCCCTTTTGGAAAACTGAAAGACCAGCTGTTTGTTTGTATGAACTACAAAACAATCTTGATAAGCTTCTGAGCAATTTCCTCAACCAAGGCAGATGATACAACGTCAATTCAGTTGCTATCAGATTTTGACACATTTATATAATTTGATATTCTTTTTATGATTGAGGATTCTGTCAATAAAGATAAGTGTGTAATAAAAAAAGAGTTGGTTTCTTAAATCTAAGGCTACCCTCAAGCATCCTTCATTCTTAGTCATGGCTTTTTCTAAACTCCACTTCATTTTTAGTCAAGAATTTAAGCCTTTTCAATGGACATAAAGATTTGGCAGGGTCTTTTAGTTCTCAAATCTTTTATTTGCTTATGCCTGGATACTCAATTACCATATGGATGGCTGTGTTCTAGTTCATAGTAAGAAAATCTTTTTCCAGCATTCGCTAGGTAATCTCTCCTTTCTGTGTCAATTTTCACAGCATGATGCATCTCAAATAATGAAAATGAGCCTTCCTTTTTTTGTCTGTCCTTGAAAAGCATTCCAACAGTTGTTTTGATTGAAATGGACTTATCCGAGTCCCTCCTGGAATGAGGTCTTTGCAAGACACCCTTTTTTGCCACGTTTAATTTTATAAATATTAATAAATAAACAAAGGCAATATCACAAAAAGGTAGCAAGCCGTGTTCATGCAGCAGTTAGGGGGAATATGAGACTGAGTCTTTTAAATGCAGAAGTTAAGAATCCGAAACGGTGCATCCCAAACTGGCTCTAGACATTTGGGTATGCCCATAGTATGGCTTATCTTCCAATGTAGTTAGGAAATTGAAAAAGGTGCTCTCTTGTTTCTTTTTTCTTTTTCCTTTGAGTTTTGAGCCAGGAGCTTTACAGTTATAATTTTCAGCCCAGAAATTTTTTTCTGTTTCTCGGACATTTTCATCCTATCCACACAGTAAGTAATTTTAATTACCTCAGTACCCATTGAGGTCATATGGCAACAATTCTGCAAAATTATATTTAACTCTCAAGTGAATACAAATATTTATGAAATGTGTTATTGCTTTTAACTTTTTAATTGTGTTTTTCAGAAGTCTTTTCAATGTTGGCACCCCCTACAACTTGGTGCCCATAGGCTGGTGCCTTTTCTAACTCAGTCTAGAGCTAGCCCTGCACTTAGTGTCAGGGTGTCACTTTACATAGTGTTCTAACACATTGTGTTTTTAGATTGCTCCCTCACCACAAAATGATTATTTTTCAGGAAGCATTACACATACTTCATTTCATTTACTTCATAAAACTGGAGGGGGAATGTTAGTTGGAAAATTGATGCCCCAAGAGAGACGTGGACATTTCTACTTCATTTCTCTTTGTAATTTTTAAAAGACCTGGGATTTCCTCCTTAGGGTGGCATGTTCTATTTCAGAAGTTGTTGCAAAAGCAGGAGAAGGGGATGCTTATTATTCTAGAATCTCAGATTGCCCTTGCTTTTTCGAATGTCCTCTAAGGGCATTTCGAATGCCTTTGTTGATGTCTCCTACTTGCAGGGATATTTATGCAGTGGTGAAATCCAAATTTTTTTACTACCGGTTCTGTTGGCGTGGCTTGGTGGGCGTGGTGTGGCTTGGTGGGCGTGGCTTGGTGGACGTGGCAGGGGAAGGATACTGCAAAATCTCCATTCCCACCGCACTCCAGTGGAAGGTTCAAAATCCCCATTCCCTCCCCACTCCTGGGGGAACGATACTGCAAAATCCCCATTCCCTCCCCACTCCTAGGGGAAGGATATTGCAAACTCTCCATTCACACCCCACTCTGGGGCCAGCCAGAAGTGGTATTTGCCAGTTCTCCGAACTACTCAAAATTTCCACTACCATTTCTCCAGAACCTGTCAGAACCTGCTGGATTTCGCCCCTGTATTTATGGTTCTAGATAGGAACTGATGGTGAAACCCTTGAGATGTTGGGATATGATTCTACCAAGAATTTTGCCTGAGCAAATCTGGTGAGGAAAGAAAAACCCAGCTCTTGGACCTAAATAGGATGCTTTTTCACTCTTCTTCCAATTATTGTTAGCCGTGGTGGCGCAGTGGTTAGAATGCAGTACTGCAGGCTACTTCTGCTGCCTGCCGGCTGCCTGCAATTTGGCAGTTCAAATCTCACCAGGCTCAAGGTTGACTCAGCCTTCCATCCTTCCGAGGTGGGTAAAATGAGGACCCAAATTGTTGGGAGCAATATGCTGTCTATGTAAGCTGCTTAGAGAAGGCTGTAAAGCACTGTAAAGCGGTATATAAGTCTAAGTGCTATTGCTATTATTCATTGTGGAATATTTCTGCAGCTCTATATCTTATTGCAAGATTTTATTGCAATATAACTGGGTGATTTCAATGGGTGTATATTCATTCAACCACTTACTCCAAGGGAAACATCCTTGATTAAGCAATTAGGGAACACTCCTCCATCAGCCAAGCCCATTGCAGGAGAAGAGAGGTGCTGTCATTCACACACACAAAATCTTCTATTAAGCTAAGGTGTCATTTTATTCATGACACGGAATGATACAGGTTACAACAGAGTCAAGGTCACCTCTTGACTGATGTTTTCCCATAGACTTATTTTTGCTACTGAAAATAGAAACATCCATTCTACAGCTGTAAGGCATATGAAGTAATTGCTTTACAGATAATTAGAGACTGGTGTTTTCCTAAGCACTTTGGTAAGGCAACCTCAAGCGCCACAATCAAAACTTTTGTTAAAATGTGTATATTCGCCTAAATAATTAAGCTATAGCCTTCCAGGTCTATCATGTTTTTAAAAAATAAATGAATAAGTTTTATAATTTAAAAGTATTGTTAGCTTTAGGGATATCCACACTGCTATTTATTTGTTTGAGCTTCTCTTAATTGTCAAACAGGGATGATGCATAGATTTCATTAAAACTCTCATTGTTTGTGGCCAAAATCCACATGCGACAGCAGGAACATGAACTAAGATCACGTGGAGGTATAATTTAAAGGAAAATAAAGCAGAGCTGAGGACCTGCTGCCAATGTAACTCTTCTACCAGATTCCTGTAAAATATTAGGGTTTACCTCAGGGCAGGGAAATGGGGCTGGAGGTGGGGGATAGGTACAAAATGTTTTAATTAGAATAGAATAGAATTCTTTATTGGCCAAGTGTGATTGGACACACAAGGAATTTGTCTTTGGTGCATATGCTCTCAGTGTACATAAAAAGACAAGATACATTCGTCAAGAATCATAAGGTACAACACTTAATGATAGTCATAGGGTACAAATAAGCAATCAGGAAACAATATCAATATAAATCGTAAGGATACAAGCAAAAAAGTTACAGTCATGCAGTCATAAGTGGGAGGAGATAGGTGATAGGAACGTTTTTGTGGCAAAGTTCCTCATGTGGGCTTGAGGAATGTGCTTAGCACCTGTCAGCCCTTTGAGGTAGACAAGTTTAAGGGATAGGTATGTCCCTTTCTATGCCCCATCTTATAAAAAAGTAAATAAAGGCAGACATATTTGGATTTCTTTATCACGATTTCCTCTTTCCTAGGACTGATACATCTTTTCCTAAACTCTCCTCTTAATAGTTTATCCATCCCTTCCTCATTCCCAGGGCCAGGTCTATATTCTTTAATGGCATCCCAACATATCTGAAAATTGGAGAACCCATTCATCATATCAGCTCTAACCTAGAGAAAAGGTTGAGATAGGAATTGTAATTCCTATTGCTTCTTTTGTAGCTGGTAGTCAAGCACTTGATTTGTACATTCAGCATCTGGTCTGTCCAAAGGACCCTTACAAACAAAAGAAGAATAAATGCTCCAATATCTGAATAATTGCTACCAGCTCCAAGAAATTACATTCTGTCAAATAGACCAGAAACCTGTTTTTCTCTAAAATGGATCTATCTGTTCATTAATATTTTGTGCTAGTCGAGCTGTCTCAGATATGCAGATACAGATTGCTGAAGAGACTGCAGAGAATTGGATGTTTTGTGTTTTATGATGTTTTATGTTGATGACTGGCCCTACCTGTCCAGCACAAGATGCACAATTCAAGTAAAGAAATCTCGCCTATTGTCCATCAGTACGATAGATGACTATGTCCCTCCCGCAATCTTTGATGGTGATGATGAGGTTGATGATAATAATGCCACTCTTAATTTAATTATTGTTCAGATAATGAGGATTGAAAAATCAAAGAAAAAAAGCAAAAGTAGATAACCTGCCCAAGAGTCGTGATGCAGCAGAATTTTGAAATTGTGATTGTTTTGCGAGTGGGGCCAATGGTCAGTGCATTCTCTGGATGCCTCTGGGCATTTCAGCTCTGTATCCCACAACAGCAATTGTGTAATAGAAATGCTATGATGAATTGATGGGTTCATTAGTCTATAATTTAAGAATCAATGGGCAAAGCTTCATAAAGAAACACAGCTCATGGTGGCAAAGTTCCAGCACTTTAATTGCAGCAGGAGCTCAATGTCGACATTTATTTTCTTAAATGCTTCCCAAGAACAAAGAAAACAATCACACAGATTGAGAGGCTGAAGGGTAATGTGGCAGTTGGGCAAGTTTGTGTGTGTTTGTGAGACAGGGAATGAGAATGAATAGCTTCACTGGAAAATCACTTAGAACAGCTTGGCAGTATTTTCTCCAGTATTAGAAACAGTGCAGATGACATATTTTTTGCATTCCCTAACTAGGCTGCCCTAGTGAACATGCTGAGCAAAACCAGCTGCTCTCATGGTGAGAAGGAGAAAAATAAAATGGTCCATTAGTGGTGGGAAATTGTAGATGCATCATATATGTTTATGTGGAAATCATTGACCTATCAGTAAAGACACAATCCATCTAATGGGTTGGCTATAGATTTAGTCCTATGGAAATCAGTAAACTTAAGTAAGTCATGATTGGATTAAGTCAATGATTTGATCTGTCCCACTTTATGGCTGAGCTTTGAAGCCACTTGTTTTAAAGAACAGCCAAAAGAAGATAGATACTACTGTAGTGCATATCTGTGCTTCAATTCATTTTCAAGACATTTTATACTTGTAGGCTTTGAGAAACATTTACAGTTACTCCAAAACACCTGAAGATGATCTATTATTTGGATTAGTTTATCATCCACCACAATAGGTCTTAAAATATGCATGTATTTTCTCAGGGACCAGCTGGCTTTAATGCAAAAGCCATGCAGTGCCAGTTTGAGTTTAGGTATGGAGCTTGCAATCAAAGCTGGACACTCTGAGCTTCAAAAAAAAAAAAATATGGCGGCGTCCACGGACCAGCACCGACCAAACTGGCTCCATGACGTCACCAGCGGATTGCTACCGGTTCGGGCGAACCGGTCCAAACCAGGAGGAACCAACCTCTGGTAGCTAGCCACTTTGTGTCTTGTAACACTTGAGTTATCCCTGATGTGTGACATGCAAAACCTCTAATCCCTAACCAGCCAGCCAACTTCTATACCAATGTAGTTATCAAAATATCTGGAAGGCATCAAGGGTACCCATTCTAGGCATCAATGCAATCATTAATTTCCACAGATTCAGTGCTGATTTATTGTCAACAGTAACTTGTCATTATTGTACCAAAAGCCAATGAAGAGTGGCTTTGCAGAAGACATTTTCCTTCCTTAGTTCCTCTGGGAAAAGGAGAAAATGTTTTGAGAAAAAGCATAAGAACATTTATTTCCATACTGCTATATCTAATTAAGAGTGACTATCTCACAGAAAGATTCCCAGATAAATATGAATATTTATTTGATTTGATCAAAGTATTTGATTAATGTATTCCTTTAAAATATTTAGAATGTTAATGAAGCCCGTATCAAATAAATGTAGCAACACAGTTTAACAAAAATAAATGAAAAATACAAAACACACACAAGCCCAAATAACTTTGTTAGAGGACATCCAAAGCCTGTGGCTGCTGCCATCACCAATTCCAGAAAAGATGGCACCAGTGCTAAGCCTACAGGAAAGGGAACTGATGGGAGCTAGGATAGTAATCTTCAAATATTTGAAATGTTGTCTTGCAGAAAGGGATTGGGCTTATTTTCTGTAGCCTCAGAAAGCAGCACCAGAACCAATAGGTTAAAATTACAAAGAAGGAGGTTCAGACTTGAGATCCAGAGGAACTTTGTGACTGTATGAGCTGTCAGCCAGTGGAACAGACTAACATGATGTGTAGGTTTCCTTCCCTGGAGATCTTCTAACAGAGACTGCAGAATAGAGATAATTTAGTGAATCTAATTGGTGGTTGAACTAGATAACTTCTATGGTACTTTCTAACTGTAGATTCTGTGATTTTGTGATACCCTGGTACCTGCTGCTATGCCTTGTCATTTACAAAATGTGTTACTAACAACAAGCAAAGCACAGCGTGAGATTAAAAACTACATATCATTTATTGCAAAAGAAATCTGAAAAAGTGCTTGAAAGAGAGCCAATTATAAGGTCTTAAGTTACATGATGCTGAAAATAAACAGGTGTTCCTGCAGGCTTCCTGGATGGCAATCCATTTGGATGTATATGGAGACCTGGTTTTCTAGAGGGAGAACAGGGACTGTTCAAACTTTTTCTTTATACTGTGCCATTTCTTCTCAAAACTTTGGCTTAATAAACTCTGTCAGCTTCTCTAGCAAATAATACCCCATGGTAATCTTTCAAATTAAGGCCAATACTATGGAAGACTAACAGTTCTGGTCTCTCAAGAACTGTTTGTGTAAGTCAATTTTGAAATAGGTCATTGTTAAAAGGTCTTCACACTTGCTCATGAAAAAAACCTGGAGTTATTAGATCTGTGATATATATCACTGAAATCTATCTATCTATATATAAATGGGTGTGTGTGTGTGTGTGTGTGTGTGTATATGTGTGTTCCAGCATAACTCTGGAATACCCGGGCCGTTAAGGAGAGCGAGTGTGGCATCCTAGAACGGCAATTGTATGTGATGTCACTTCCGTCGCAGCTTCCTCTGGAAAGCCAGCCGTGACGTTCGCCCTCCACTGGACCAATGGGGAAGCGCCTGGTGTTCCCTTCTCTTGGCAGAAGGCGCCCCCTGGTGGATTTGGGGCAAAGTGCCAGGATCATAGAAAGTGCGGGAAAGAGGAGCGCATGGGAGGGGGAAGGGAGAGGGCAGGGATGATGGGCATGGGAGTAGGGGGAAGAAAGGCCCCTCCCAATGGCTCCCTGTCAGAGAGGAGTGCATGGGAAGGGAGAGGGCAGGGATTATGGGCATGGGAATAAGGGGAAGAAAGGACCCTCCCAATGGCTCCCTGTCAGACAAATGCTTCGATGTCTATAAATACCTGGGCAATGCCGGGTTATCAGCTAGTCATAAATATAAAATAGAGATGTGCAGTTACTGGAGGTCAGAGGTGAGGAACGCAGAGCCCTGTGGATGTCCATGTTCAAGCATCTAGCCCAGTGATGGCGAACCTTTTTTGGTTTGCGTGCCAAAAATGTGTGTGTGCGCGCGCTAGAGTGTGCGCACGTGCCCACACCCATGCCCACACCCATTCCCCCACGCATGCGCACAACCCCCCTGTGCTGCCCCCTGCGCATGCGCACAACCCCCCCCCCCCCCTGCAAATGCGCAAAGGCCTCACTGAAGCCTGGGACAGTGAAAAACGGCCCAACGGGAAAACCGGAAGTTCGGAAAAACGCACTGCCGGTTTGCCGTTGGGCTGTTTTTTGCACTCCGGAGGCTTCAGGGAAGCTTCCTGAAGCCCCGAAGTGCAAAAAACGGCCCAACAGGTAAACCAGAAGTTNAAAAACGGACTTCCGGTTTGCCCGTTGGGCTGTTTTTCGCACTCCGGGGCTTCAAGAAGCTTCCCTGAAGGCTCCGGAGTGCAAAAAACAGCCCAACGGCAAACCGGAAGTGCGTTTTTCCAAACTTCCGGTTTTCCCGTTGGGCCGTTTTTCGCACTCCGGGGCTTCAGGAAGCTTCCCTGAAGCCTCCGGAGGGCAAAACGGCCTTCCCCAAGGCCGAAAATCAGCTGGCCAGCACGCGCATGTGCGCTGGAGCTGACATAGGGCAACGCCTTGCGTGCCATCTGATATGGCTCCGCGTGCCACCTGTGGCACGCGTGCCATAGGTTCGCCATCACTGATCTAGCCCATTGCGTACCGTAATTTCTTTGCAGACTCTACACTTACCTAGCCTTTCCTAAATTGGCATCCAGCAAATGTGTTTCAAGGCAACTCCAGATGGTCTCTGGGAGCATCAGCCAACATGGTCAAATGCTGGAAATTACAGCTTAATAAGTCTGATAGGATTATAGATGTTTCACCCCTTGTCTAGGTTTTCAAAGAATAGAGACTTACCATGATTGTCTTGCACTATGGATTTAAACCACATAGTAGTAGTTTTAACTGTTCAGTTGTGTCTGACTCTTGGAGACTTTATGGCCAAATGCTCTTCCTGTCAAACACCTTCCTCTTTCAGTTATTGGATGTTTGTCTTTGTATCATCTTTGATGACATCAAGTCAGCGAATACTTAAAACACATACTATGGATTTAAACACTGTAAAAGAATAACATTCCAGTCATTTGCAGTTAGTAACTCAGTGACAGTTAAAGACAATGTCTTGGAAGGAATGGGGGAAGAGATGCTAAGAAAGAATAAAGTTGGGCTGTGTGATACTTCAGTCAATTAATGAATCAAATCTTCATTATGGTCATAGACCAGCATAAGAAGGTGATACCTCTGTAGCACCCATCCCATTTAAATGCTCCTTGGAAATTATGGCTAGGACTAAAGTCTAATGATAGGTTCTTCGTTGTCTCATTGCATGCATGTGTCTGAAAAAAGACATGATAAAAGATAAAGCTACAGTTACTAATATAAATGTTTTATCTGTTCCCAATCTTGCCCAGGAATAATGGCTTTCCTCTGAGCCATGTAATGGGAGCCAATAAAATATGCATGTCACATAAGCAGAAATGGCTGGCCACAAGAGATAACTGATACTGACTCCCCCCCCCCCATCTTGCTACGGAAATAAAATCCTAAACTTTATTTGTGTTGCATTCAATGGTACTTAATGGCCGTGAGTCTCTATCTGGCATGTCTACACCCCCAGCATTTACAGGGCTATGGACTAGACAGGCAGCTATGGAATTATAAATTAAAAACTGGTTGTCGAGACATCAGCAGAATGAGCAGGGAAGGGGCTTTAAAAAAAAGTCAGCCTTGGAGAGGAGACAATTCTTTCCTATTTCCATTTGTGTGGGGAGGGGGAGGAAGCAAATTCTACTGCACCAGCAGAACAGCTTTCATAGCATCTGAGAGGATAATAAGAGAGGAAGAAAACACCCGAGAGGCAAAAGAAAATATTCTCTGTAGGAAATGAAACCAGATCTCAGCAAATAACAACAATAACGATTTAAATAAAACTTCAGACACAAATGAGTGATTAGAGAGTGAGCATTAGCAGGACCCGGAGAACGGGCCCACAGCAAAAGAACAGCTTTGTAGCGACTGCCGAAAATCCAAGCCATATCAATGATCTTGAAGTGCTGCTTTGTTTGGCATCCATTATTCATGTTTGGCATGACAGAAAATGCAGCCTTATGATGGAACCATTATAGGGAGCATCCCTGGAAGCTCAATGATAATTGGGAAGGAACTGACAACTAGCACCTGTCCCTTTAACCTTCAATCCCTGGGCATGCAAGTTAGAATAAATTCAGCAATTAGACAATGTGTTTAGACTGCAGAAATCCATTGGAAAGAATATAGGCCAGTGCTGCCTTCTCTGAGAGATATCAGAATAGAATAGAATAGAATAGAATAGAATAGAATAGAATAGAATAGAATAGAATAGAATAGAATAGAATAGAATAGAATAGAATAGAATAGAATAGAATAGAATTTTTTATTGGCCAAGTGTGATTGGACACACAAGGAATTTGTCTTGGTGCATATGCTCTCAGTGTACATAAAAGAAAAGATAAGTTCGTCAAGAATCATAAGGTACAACACTTAATGATAGTCCGGGTACAAATAAGCAATCAAATCATAGTAGGAACCAGTCAATATAAATTGTAAGGATACAAGCAACAAAGTTACAGTCATACAGTCATTTGTGGGAG
>QLTV01001839.1:4909006-4926302 GCA_003457575.1 Thermophis baileyi
GAGAGAGAGAGAGAGAGAGGGGGGGGGTATTATTTGTCATAGTGAGGTGGAGATTTTTGTTTCTCATTCCAATAATTTTACTTCTTACTGGCAGGGTTTGGAAAAAAAGAAAATCTGGCAAAACTGTTTTGACAACCACAGCCCTGCTCCAAATTTCCCAGGAGTTGTTAAGTGATCCAAAGCTTAGGAAAAGCGAAACAATACCAAATTATTCACATTTGTTAAAGATGGATTGCAAATATCTGCAAAAGATATCCTTCAGACATGAGAAGTGGTCAATGGACATTAAAATGACAAATATATTTTTAAAACATACAAAATGTTAGCATGTTTCAGTATAGTATGCTAGTTTAGAGAAAAGAAGGAGTTGTTAATCAAAATATTCACTCCTTGGAGTACTAACAATGCAAAAGTAATGTGTGTAAGCACAATAAATCAGGAAAAATATTCAGCAATATAGTAGTGTGATACTTTTGAGATTTTTATTTAGCTAGAGAAACTAGGAGATCCAAAAGTGAAGGCCTTAAAGACACAATTGTCTAGTGTCTGTGGAAAAAAACAACAGCTGATTGATCTCTGGGATCATTTGGTTTGCTAATCAGCCATTTCCTTACTAATAGGCATAAAAGTCAAACAATGAGAATAAATAACTGGCATGCTACATTCCCAGCAAGAGTGAGTTATTGTAATGTAAAGATATGCAAATATGCCCATTCTTACATTTCCAGCCAAAGCTCTGGTTAATGAACGTTCTTTTATTCTTTCCAGGTTATTTTATTCCAATTGAACAGTTCTTATGGCTATTTTGTAATAGGTTATAATATATGAATCTTATCCAAATGATTAAATTTCTAACCAAGTAACTCTATAGCAGGATATAATTTTACAAATTCAGAAATTAGGCCCAATAAAAGATCTTCTTTAAAAAAAACCTGAATATTGGTTGCAGCACAAACCATTTCTACTGTACAATGTGACTAGGGCAATCAGATCTGGGCTGCAAAGCTTACCAGAACCACAAAAGGATAGTAAGGAACACAGCAAGGAAAACTCCAATGATTTTCTAGCTGTTGTTCAAAGATTTGTACCCCAGATTTGGTGGATGTACTATAAATAATCTCAGAAAATATTTTTTCCATTTCTAAACAATTCCCAGAGAGGCAAAATTAGTCCTGTCGTTGGATAATGTGTTTTGCTTGCAAGATATCCTTACTTGTGATTAAGTTAGCCTTCCTACATTAAATTAAACAAATAATCTGTTTTTTGCATTAAGGATTGAACCATAAACTAACCGTGTTCATTAATTACGCAGTGTATATTAAAGCTGTGGGCTTTAGCTTCTTAGCTAGCATAAACTCAAGTATTGCAAAGATGAGTTCCTGAAAGAAAAAGATCCCACTCCCAAATGTTGTTATAAAACCTGTGTATATGATTTAGTAATAAAGCTTTTTTATTTAACTTTTTCAGATGTCCAAGTCTGGTTTACGCTGTCCTCTTTCACCTTTCTATTGTTAATGACTTTCTTATAGCTACATCCTAAAGGCTTCTCAATTCAACACCTGCTAATCTGTAGCAGAGTTTAAGTTTGACCGTAACCATTTCCCCAGAAACTATACTTTTACTCCAGGTTCCCTTGTCCCTACCATAACATCTCCCCTTGCAAGGTAGCCTGTGCCATTCTGGGCATCCGGTGTTGGATTTGGCTAGACTTCCATTCTAGAATTTCTCCTGCTTTCAGTCTGTTTCTGAAGGCCCTTTTCATTGCTAACACACAATGAGCTTATACCGGTTTGACTGGGTTGATACTGTGCCAGTTTTGGTTTGGCAAAACTGATGCTTGGAGTGTGGTGTTGTCTTGGCTGGACTGGCAATCTTTTAGGGATGGTTATAGCTCAGGTAGGGTGGTCCTAGTTAGGTTGGGCTATTCCAGGGCTCTGGCTGTTATTTGTTGATCCTGATAGCAATAAAATGGCTACCATAACAAGCCCCTCCCTCCCTCCCTTCCTTCCTTCCTTCCTGGTCTTATTTATGCCCAGTCTAGGGTAATGGTAGTCCTGGCTGGTAGTGGTATTACTGTCACTGCTGCAAACTGAAATGCTGGCTGAAGCATCGCCTTTTCTTCTTCTTGCTGCTTAAGGTCTGACCTCAGCCATCAGCCTGAATATCATTTCTCAGATCACTTTTGCCACTTCTTTGAACCCGACTGACTAGTCTGCCAGCCAACCTGTACCTTAGCTGCTGGAAAGGACTGTGCCAGCTGATCCCACTGGTAAATGTTGACACATTTCATGCTGAAATTTTCCTGGCTGCTTCTAGAACATCATCACTAGCAGATCTGCTTGGCAAAGCTGCTGGAATCATCGTTGCTGCTTTTAAGTTCTTCTCTACTGACCAGCCAAACTCAACTTCCCATTATAGGTTTTATTTTTTTTCTTCTGTTTCTTCCTTAATCTGGAACACACTTGCACAACTGGAATTCTTCAGCTTGTTTAGTGACTCTGGAAAAGTCCCATGCAATGAGACAGATGGAGATTGTGGTGTTCTTTTTTTCAGCCCATCTCCTCAATTTTCAATTAGCCAGTCTGTCCTTTTAAGGCATCTTCCTGCATCTTCAAAGAATCAGGTGTCCCTGACTTTCGAGGGGGAATGAGGGAGTTTTTAGCTCTACAATGATCAGGAAAGTTGCCTTCATAGGATGATTAGAACTATATTGAGATATAATAAAATCTTCCAAGTCTGTCTGTATTTTCCCTTTCCATCCTAGCCAGTCGGAGTCACGTTAACACTTTCCTGCCTTCCTGGCCTTAATCCACACTTTTGCACCTGTTGTTATCTTAATAGCTCCTGGATGGGTTTTCCATCCTCTCCATGGCTTCCTATAGAAGGCTTGTGTAGCTGTGTTTAACAATCAGATGCTCTGTTGCATTGTGTAAATCTTCAGGAGGGACACTTTGCTTGGAAGCATCCGGGCAGCCATGTCCTTCCAAAGGTTCTGCATATCTGCCTTGAGGATCTTTCCAGATCTTTTATACGTATCATACCATGTCAAAAACTATCTGAATAAGATTTATTTCTGGCCCATTTTCAATGGCAAGCAGTCATTGGCAATTCCATGTCATTTAATAAAACAAAATGCATTAAAGAAAAATAGATATTTCGGGATTCGACAATATATTTCCCTCAGAGAGCTGAATTACACTTCTGAAAAATCAGTTGGCAAGAGCTTTGCTAATATCTAAGGGACTGCATGAGACATGACTATCGTGAATATATAAAAGCAAATTATCAAATCTCTTGCTCTAAAAAAGTATTCTAGACATATTTCTTTAATGTCATGACAACAGATGTATGCAGCTTCCTTAACAAGATAAATAAACAAGCAACATTCATTCAAAGTCATTGTGTTTTTTCCCTGTGCCATTGGTTTGTTTCTCCCTAAAATTTAATGGTTCTAGATTTGTCCTTGTGTATTGGGCCTCCAAATATCCCAGCAACCATGACTAAATATGCCTGAAAATTGATGGAAATTGTAATCCTACATACTAAGAGAGCACCAGGTTGGAGAAAGGTTGTTAGTAGAACTTTTTCCTCAAGCTTCACTCTTAAATCAGATAACTTGGGGGTCAGCCTTATCGACTTCCTTTGCAATGACCAGCCTGCAATGTTAGGACATTGAATCCATCATTTATCTGGAATATAAACAGTGCTGAGAAATAATCTCTGCAGTCTTGAATATTGTGGAGAATATTGTGGTCCTCAAAGACACCTCTGTATTCCTGTGGCAAAAATGTGAAACAATAATATCACAGGGACCTAAGAAACGCACTCCTTCAAAAAGAAAAGCAGTAAATTTTGATTGTACAGAGCCAGCTTTAAATGTTGCCCTCTTCCCTTTTAAATCCCTACTAGAATCCCTAGCAGAAGTGGAGCCATGCTGGTAACAGAATTTCTACTCGGCCACATTTATCATTGTCGTGGGCTATTTTTAGCCACGCTTCTTGGGAACGAGGCGAAAGCAATTTGTTAGACGGCAGGATGATGCTGACAGCTATTTATCTTAGCAAGATTAGGGCTCCCCGTACATGCCTGACTAATGGTACACAAATGTTTTAAAATAACGCAGGGTTGTTTTGCTTTTCTTATGTGCAGTTTCTTACAGGCTGCCTTCCCAACCCCTTTCCAAGACTGAACATGCTTAATTGCCTTGACAAAGGTTGGAAAATTAAAATGGAGAGTAACCTGAAGAAATAATAAGAGCTGAAATATTTCAGGTAAAATTCTCAGGACTCTATTCTGATTCTTCTTTCTTTTATGTTTCTACCCCACCCCACCCCAGACCCCAGTCTTGTTCCATCTGGCATACAGATGGGTGAAAGTGCCATTAACCTATAAGTATGGTATGGGGATTTTATAACAATTGTCCAATGAAAGCTCCTCTTCCTCCTCCTCTTCCTCCTCCTTCTCCTCTTCCTCCATTTATTATAACACTTGTATATTTGTTTATTAAAAATGTACTTTGCTCTTAGTGTGAATATACATTGATATTAACCATTTTCTCCTCCTCCTCTTCCTCGTCTTATTTTAACAATTTTTTAATTTATTAAAAGAATGTATTTTTGTCTGCTAGTGTGAAGAGACCCTGATGTTAACCATTGATTTCCTCCTCCTCTTCTTATTATAATAATCTATTAATTAAAATAATGTATTTTGCTCTTTTAGTGTGAATATACACCGATATAAATAATTGGTTTTCTCCTCCTCCCCCGCCCCTCCTCTTCCCATTTTGCCCGTTAAGACTTTCTCTAAGCATTTCCTTGGTGTTTGAGGGAATACATCTGGCAGCATAGCTTTCTTCAACAAAAGAAGAACTGCTGTGAGACTGCCTGGGGATGAAAATCAGCAGGCCTCTCCCAGAGGCATCGGGATAGTAGTAGGTGGAATCGAATCAGGTGTCATTGTTCTAGGGTTCAAAGCAAAGTGTAAATGTATAATAAGCCTATTTGCAGTCATCCACCAGTGCTTATTGCGACCACAGCTGAGAACGCCATTTAGTTCAACAATTCTCTCGATGCCCATTACAGTCTCTTATTGTCAAAAAGCTGCAGTGTCACTCCGCTGTGGAAATAAACACTCTAGAGCAGTATTTCTCAACATTGGCAGCTTTAAGAGGTATGGACTACAACTCCCAGAATTCCCCAGCCAGCGCATGCTGGCTGGGGAATTCTGGGAGTTGTAGTCCACACCTCTTAAAGCTGCCAGTGTTGTGAAACACTACTCTAGAAAAATAAGAAAGGCAGACTGTTAAGCCAAGAAGAGAGAACGGAGGATTGAGCCTGCTATTAAGCGGACAGAGCTGTTTCTCCAGGGAAGCAGCTTGAGGCAACCACATTACCTGAGGTGGTTCAAATGTGGTGAGGGAGAACCCAGGAGAATTCAAAGGAAGAATTCCAGCTCCATTTTGCCTTATGGGGATTTCTGTTTTTCAATTGCGGCTTTGCAAAACAACGATAATTTGATGGCAGGGAGAATTCATCCTGATGACCGTGAAGTCTTCTTTTGTTAGAAAAGGCAATGATGTATCTAGTATAGTCCATTTTTTACAAATGGCAGGAAGTGTCTTAAACATTCACTGGATGGGTGGGAGAGTCAACATGTTTGTGACATGTAATCAAAGCTTCACCCCTTTTTTATGTCCATTAAAAGGGTCCCTGTGTATCAGTATTGGCACAGAATCAATATTAGACAGCAGCAGAACAGATACTTCAGTTCAACCTTTTCAATAGCTCCACAGAAATTGGTTACGTTTCTCCCCAAGCTGTTCAAATCTTGCACCGACTTGGGATTTCCTTTTTCTTTCACCAAAAAAGATGAGATGTCATCAATTAAAAAATGTCATGTGGTAATTAGTAAAAGGTCTCACATGGGAGCAAACATAAAAATCTGAATTCTGGGTGACAGGTAGGGTCGATTATGAGAATTGTTTTGCAAGTTTGGATTAAATGTCTATGGTGAGCCCTTCCTGTTTTCAACCACAAACATCCAGATATATTTGAAGAATTCACCCAATAGGCATGATGGAAATGACTGTTTTCTCATTTTTGTCTGTAGCATCTTGTTATTAATGGTTTTTGGATAAGACAATATTTCAGTTCTCTTTGCTAATGAACTTTGGCAAATACTCTCCCTATTATTTTATATGTTGTTGTTCATGAACATAATTGTATCATTCTAAGTCTAAAGAACAGTATTAGAAAGATGTCTACCCCGGCAAGCTTATAATTTAGTATTTTACAATAGGAATTGATGAGGATAGCAAGACATGAGTAGAAATGCAATTCCAGATGTTCCCATAAATCTTGGAACTGGTTACAATTAAAATCATTTTGTTAGTGACAATCTTTTCTGACTTGGTAGTCTTTTCTCAGCCTCCAATTATTTTCAGACTATTAGCTGGAGAGTCAGTGCAATCCCAATACGTTGGAAGGCACCAGGTTGTTAATAGGACTTAGCAGGGGTGTCAAACTGGCGGCCCGCGGGCAGGCCACGCCCACCCCAGCTCTGTGAATGGGGAAAACGTCGCAAAATGTCATGTGACGGCAACGTGACAGGGCGAGTTTGACACCCGTGTACTAGAGTATGGGGCAATCACTGCTGCTTACAAAAAAAAGATGCTTTGGTTCCTGTTGCAACTTTAGCATTCACTTTCTAAAGTTCTAAAGGCAGGGAGGGAAGGTGAAATATGTTTAGGTGACTCCTTTGGAGAGCAAGAATAATTCACTTTGTAGGTAATCTGCCTAGGGGGAATTAAGACCTTGAAGTATCCAGCAAGGGGATGGATTACAGAGAAGAGTGGATTCGACCCCGAAGAGCATAAACAATGGAAAGGATGCTGGAAGTTGTAAATCAGTATTATCTGGCTATATGGGTTCCCTATTTCTCAAATATAATACAAAGCTGACTTGTTTGGGACTGGCTGAAAAAAATGTTCCAGAATCTGTCTTCTCACTTTTCTACCAATTTACACAGTTGCTCAGACCTGAGGAAACCTGCTTCAGCTAGAAATACAGAATGCCAAAAAAAAAAAAAAAATCATGTGTGTTCCTCAAAACAACAACATCATCAAACCTTCCTTCTGGTGAAAACATTGGTCAGTTCTGAAATTCAAAGGCTAGACTGCCATTCACTGTGCCTCTCAATGCTTAAGTCTCTTGATAAGTCAATAGCAGCAGCAGTGTTTGAATTGATGTATGTAAATTGAGCAAAGAAAATACTTACTGTATGACAATTGTCTGGCATCCAGAACTCTGTCCTCAGAAATATGTATGTGTGAAGCATTATGTTTATCAGTTTCTTGGGAAGAAAGGCATCTCTTCCTCTCCATCCCCTCCACCACTACCCCGCCCCCACGTTAAATTTATTAACTAGTTAGAAATGTTATAACTGCCTTTTTACCCTCTTGCTCCTCATTACCTTTATGAACTCTGATGGTGTTTTTCACTCGACAGATTTCAGCTCCTTCCTCTCCTTTGGTCACAGTGATGACTAGGTGTCCAGACGGCAGTTAACACTCCCCCTGAGCATTAGAGCATTCTGTTGCTTTTCCCTTCCCACTCGTGTTAACAAAGCAAGTTCCAATCACTTCCCATTCTGTAGGTGTGTATTTAGAGGGCTGGTGGGAAAAACAACAGTTTTACAGTTCTTGTCACCTGGGTTAGAAAGAGAAATATAGCAGAATCTTGTCTCTGTCTCCTTTTAAATTGTATACAATCAGTCTACAGATTAGCCTACAGCAGTGATGGTGAACCTTTTTCTTCTTGCGTGCCAATAATGGGAGTGCCTGCATGCGCTAGCACATGCGTGTGCCAGCACACAACCCCCACACACGTGCCACACTGCGCATGCGTGCATCCCTGCGCATGCCCCCCCCGTAGGGCCATTTTTTCACCCTCAGGCTTCCCTGAAGCCTCCGGAGTGCAAAAAACGACCCAACGGGCAAACCGGAAGTTCGGAAAAACGTTTTTCCAAACTTCCAGTTTGCCCGTTGGGCCATTTTTCGCACTCTGGAGGCTTCAGGGAAGCCTCCTGAAGCCTGGGGAGGGCGAAAACGGCCTTCCCCAAGGCTGAAAATCAGCTGGCCAGCACGCACATGCACACTGGAGCTGACATAGGGCAACGCCTCGCGTGCCCTCAGATATGGCTCCGCGTGCCATCTGTGGCACGCGTGCCATAGGTTCACCATCACGGGCCTACAGTAATGTTTTCAAACGCTTACTGGGGAATTCCTGGAGTTGAAGTCCACATATCTTAAAGTTGCCAAACTGAAACACACTGGACTAACAGAAAGAAAATGAGAATAGCTTATTACATACATTTAACATGGGCAAGTGAGGGGAGGAATAAAATTATATTGCAAAGTAGAAAGTGCCATTTCCCATCAAATACACAACGTTAAGAACCCACGTCTTCCAATAACTGACTTTGCATTTTTCCACTGGAAGCCCCAATTTAGAAATTTGGACTGCATACATAAATTGAAAAAAAACTTCTACATTTAAGTAAACTTCACTTCACATTAATAGTAATAACGTTAGAATAAGACATGAATATATATGTAGGAATTCATGAGAGGTCACATTTTCCCCCTTTCTTTCTTTTCTTGTTTTGTGCCTCTAATAAAATAAAATTATAAAAATAAGTTAATTATAGAAGATTGACGTGAGAAATTGGTTTATTTGTCAATTTCATCCAGAGAATGGAAATACAGCAATATTTCTGAAGTACATCTGGGAAGATATTGCAGCAAGCAATTTTCTAGAGGGGATATTATAATCGGGAAGAGAAAAGAGAAATCCTCTTAGGAAAGGAAGCAGTCCAGCTTAAAAAAACTGGTGGGGGAGTGATTTCCTTGCCTCTGAACTCTGCCTGTATGAGTTATTCCCCCACCCTGCAAAATTCCAATAGGCTGACACCATAGGCTAATCCTCACTGAACACCTTCATTTTCCAGCTACTTGGAAATTTTCTGAGCCCTATTGAGAAGGGAGAGAAGAAAAGAAAGCAGGCTTTTTTTTAGATCAAGGCTTTGGCTTTTCATGGCATTGAATATCAGTCCCCTAAACTGGCTGTGTTATGAGGGAGGGGACAATCCCTTCCTTCTCTTCCTCCCTCCCTTCCTCATCCATTAGGCAGGGGATGTCATGGAAAGGGGTGAGATTATAACGTTTAGTCTTTTGCTAATTTTCCTCCTGCTGCTTCTTTTCTTAAAACAAAAATCACTTATTTGATGGTTGGCTATTTTCCGTGGTATGATCTGAGATAGGGGACTCTGGAGAGGGAAGGTAACAAGGCTACCCACTCTCAGTCTAATGGAAAGGCTGGTATTGTCCATCTTGTTCAGTGGATTACATTTCTCTACATCAGACTTTAAATTCTTGAATAGGTTCAGAACTCCAGCTATTATATCATCTGGTATACAAAGTAAGATACATTTAAATATAAAAATGGCAAAGGCATAGGCAAAATAGTGCAAACAATGGCCAGCTGTTCACGAGATATAATGTTAGGAATGGCATTAAAAAGATTTCATACATTGGCCACCACTACTAAGAATAGTTACCGCAGGGTGGCAGATCTGGAGCAGCCCCTGTTCTTCACATTTGAGGTGGGCAATCTTTATCCTTTTTATTTTCATGTGTAAAAACATCCAAAATCAGTATGGTGATTTCTAGCTGATTGTTAGTGAGAAAGAAAAGGAAACACTACATCAACGTCTTTAGATTTTTATAAGCCTATATTACTATTAATTTTTTCCTTCCAAACAAATAAATCCAGAGAGAAAATGAATGAAAACTCCCCCCACTTGCTTCAATGACATAATTTGGTCATCAATCAGCCCCTATAATTCTTTACCCCAAGCCAAGTTATCTTGTCTTTACTTTAAAACTATTTTGTTGCTTAACATTTCCCCTCTCTCGATTGCTTGCTGTTTCTCTCAACTAACAGCTTCGCTGGAGGGGAACTGTTGTTGGGAAAATGGCAGTGTCAAAGTTTTTTTAAAAAATAAATTTCCTTGCAATAATCCCAATCTACCATAGATTGGCATTCCTGCAGTTCACTGTTTTAAAAGGGGGGATATAAATCAAGGAATTTAAAGATGTGCTAAAGTTGGAGTCCTGATTTAGGATATTTCTAGGCCCTTTACAGAGTTACCAATTCAAAGCCATAGTGCAACATTTCCCTCTTCCCCTCTGGAATGGATTTTTCACATTAAGAGATTAAAGAAGCTATAGAGAAACAAGGGAGGGATACAAATGGAAAAGAGGGTGGAATTTGGGTTTGCTATTTAAAAAGTTTTGTTCGAATTAAGTCTCAGGGCACATTTGCCTCATACTCTATGATCTTATGGATTCCATTGAGTTTAGCAGCTGTGCCGAATTCTTTCCAGTTTTGCTATGATACAGTCATATTGTTTTTGTTGTTGATGATGATGATGAAATCTTTTTGGTGCAATGTTGTAAGCTTGTGGGCGATCTGTTTCTTCACTGAAGGAAATAAGTCTTGCCTCATCCCTCCTTTGATTTCTCAGCTTCAGCTGCTCTAACAGTTCTTTCATGGCAGGTTTCCCATGCTTGGGAAATTCAGCTTCCAGATTTCTCAACAATGTATGGATTTATCAGTAAAATCTGGAATTCTCAAGTATGGCCATTACAGTCTCAGGAACTCTGAGAATTGAAGTCCACATGTCTAGAAGTTGTCAAAATTGGGAAACAGTAAGCAGAACAACATGTTGATATAAACTGAGCTGCTCTCACAGCTAAGATTTATTGCAGCTTGGCAATATCAGGGAAAATTAATAGCAAAATTGATGGTATGATTTCATGGGACTCACATAGTTTTCAACAAGGCTTTTAATATAGGAAACAAAATGACATGATTTGGCTTATAGATGCTCAGGTAATTTTTTAAATTTTTTTTTTACAAATGACCAAAGAACTATGTATAAACATGTGCTTTCAGTTTATTTTGTTACCTTACTATGTGCTTGAAGGTGAGGAATGACAGGTGGCATAGCAATAAAGTGACATCTTTTGCAGGCTCTTATTAATCAGCTTGGGGAGGGGGGAGGCACTGATTGATTCAGCATTCCTAGATCAGCAGAAATGACAATCAGCAAGTCTGCTTGAAATTGTTGTGGGGCGACTGGGACACAGAAATGATGCTTGGTGGAAATGCCCTGAGGCTGCAATCCTGTGCTCGCTCATCTGGGAACAAACCAGCATACAACTGCATTGATAGTTATCTACTTGTCAAAGAAGAACAGCAACAGTCCAGCAGCATTTTAAAGAGTTCAAATGAAATTGGGCGAGGGGCAATCCAGAATTTGGCCAAAGGGGAAAATGTCTTCTGAATTAATCAGCAGTGGGAATTTTCGGAAAAGGAGCTGCTATCAGAGTGCATGTGGCAGTATAGTCAGACTCCACAATATCTCTCATTATTGTGAGAGAAATTCAGCAGATGGAGAACTGAGGAACTCTATTGTCAATACTCAATTTTCTTGTATTGTTGGAATACAATTACAAATCCTGATAACAGGATTTTCAAGTGCTGGGCTGACGTTTAAGCTAAGACATCTAAGCTGAGGCTTTGCCTACTTTCCACCAGACAGGTACATTACAGTATTGCAATAGTATCAATATTTCTTAGTGCCAATATAAATTCAATAAATACGTTTCTGCCTTTTTTTCATTAAATTTGCCTAGCAATGCACCAGAGTTCACCTTTCTAGAATAGTATTTAACAATAGCAATAGCACTTAGACTTATATACTGTTTCACAGTGTTTCACAGTGCTCTAAGCAGTTTACAGAGTCAGCATATTGCTCCCAACAATCTGGGTCCCCATTTTACCGACCTCGGAAGGACAGAAGGCTGAGACATGAACCCTGAGCCAATGAGAATCGAATTGCCGGCTGAACTGTAGGCAGCTGTCAGTCAGCAGAAGTAGCCTGCAGTACTGCATTCTAACCACTGCGCCACCGCGGCTCATGAGTTTAGTTCCCAGTTCATACTTACAGGTAGTCCTTGACTTACAACAGTTCCTTTAGTGACAGTTCAAAGTTAAAACAGCACTGAAAATAGTGATTTATGATCATTTTTCCCACTTACGACCATTGCATCCCCATGGTCACATGATTTACATTCAGATGCTTGACAACTGACTCATATTTATGACGGTTGCATTGTCCCTGGAGTCACGCGATCCCCTTTTGTGACCTTCTGACAAGCAAAGTCAATGGGGAAGCCAGATTCACTTAACAACCGTGTTACTAATTTAACAACTACAGCGATTCACTTAACAAACGTGGCAAGAAAAGTCGTAAAATAGGGCAAAACTCCATTTTTAACTTTTTAACTAACAAATTTCTCATTTAGCAACAAACATTTTGGGCTCAATTGTGGTTGTAAGTTGAGGACTACCTGTACTTGTGTTATTGAAACAGGTTTGTGTACTAACATTGAGCAAAGATCAATATCTAAGGACATCCAAGAACATCTGAAGAAAAAAACTGGAAGGGGGTTGGGAAGATTGCAGTGTAGGATGTAGTGTTAATTTGCGCGTGCAGCATGCTTCATCATAACACACCTTGTAATGTGTTCTTGCATGTGTTTGCTTAGTGACATATTCCATGACAGAAATAATATTACACATCAGTCTTACACTATTTTTAGCTATACCACCATCCTTGTAAGTTTGACAATTTCACATGATTTGTCAGAAAAAGAGCCCCATGTTCTAAAATAAGAACACGAGAGCTGATTTATAATGAGTCATATTATTGATCTGTCAAGAAAAAGAAATTTTTGATGCAATTAAAATCTAGGCTGCTTCCTGTATAGCAAGTGATTTTGCTGATCATATGTTCCTTAATTTGGTGTTCTCCGGAAGTTTTGGGATTACAACATCCAGAAGAGAAGAGAAGAGAAGAGAAGAGAAGAGAAGAGAAGAGAAGAGAAGAGAAGAGAAGAGAAGAGAAGAGAAGAGAATTTTTTATTGGCCAAGTGTGATTGGACACACAAGGAATTTGTCTTGGTGCATATGCTCTCAGTGTACATAAAAGAAAAGATACGTTTGTCAAGAATCATAAGGTACAAAACTTAATGATAGTCCAGGTACAAATAAGCAATCAAATCATAGTAGGAAACAGTCAGTATAAATCATAAGGATACAAGCAACAAAGTTACAGTCATACAGTCATTAGTGGGAGGAGATGGGTGATGGGAACGATGAGAAGATTAATAGTAGTGCAGACTTAGTAAATAGTTTGACAGTGTTGAGGGAATTATTTGTTTAGCAGAGTGATGGCGTTCGGGGAAAAACTGTTCTTGTGTCTAGTTGTTCTGGTGTGCAGTGCTCTACCACAAGTCTCCACCACAATGATCAACCTAGGTAGAGGACATCAGCCTGGGAAGAACTGCTCTAAGTACATACCATACCATGATTACATATAGAAGAAGTATCATGCTCAGCTCAGAGAGCTCACTGTGAGCCAAAGTTCCTTGTCAAATCAACTTGTTCTTTGGTTTCTTGAAAACAATAGTTTATGGGTGCACAGGCTTTGTTCATAGCTTCAGCCATGATTGAGGATAGAACAGGAATACAAGACTATCTCATATATTGATATTATCAGATGTATCAAAACAGGATCAGTGTGATTCGTTTTAATATGCTTGAAGAAATGAAGATTACCTCTCCTTCTATATGAATTTAAGATGACCAACTCATTTTAAAGTCCAGTATTTGGAGAAATACCTAGACTTCTTCCAAGTTAAAACAAAATGGCTCTTACTTTACAATCCTCATCAAAACATTTGGCTTACATTTGTAAGTAGGTTCTATACTTGTGAGCAATTCCACTTCTCTTTGCCATTTGCATATTTTTCTAGGTCATGTTTCATATCATTTTACAATACCTAATTTGCTAAAATCCCTTCTGTCACAATAGCTAGTAATTTGCAGCAGACGTTTCATCTTGAAATGCCAGCAGAGCATCGTGTTGTCCAGCTGGCATGTAGGTGTTTCACAGAAGAGGAGACAAAAGTCTGGAAAATGTTGAAGAAGCTTTTACAGGTGAGGCGGTATAGAAGTAGAGGACTCTTTGAGCAGGGGGACTGACTCTAACATTAGTCAGAATTAGAGATTACAGAGTTTGAAAGGGCAGATGTGGTCAATGAGCTCAACTTCCTGTTCTGTGTGGGAATCCAAAGGAGAACATTAATGACAAGCAGAGATGGGTTCCTCCCGGTTCGGACTGGTTCGCCCGAACCGGTAGCAACCCGCTGGTGATGTCATGGTGATGTCACGGAGCCGGTTCGGTCGGTGCCGGTCGGTGGACACCGCCATCTTTTTTTTGGAATTTTTTTTTTAAAGAATTTTTTTTTTTAATTTTTTTTTCTTCTGCGCATGTGCAGAAGCTGAGTTTCTGGCACTGTGCATGCATCACCGTCTTGTTTTTGGCTCTTTTTTTGGATTTTTTTATTTTTTGGCACTGTGCATGTGTGCGCGCGCAAAGCGCGCGCACGCCCATGAGGTGCAGCGACGCGGCGTGGGAGGAAGTGAACTGGCAGCGAGGTAAGTTAGAACCCACCCCTGATGACAAGTGTTTTTTTCAGCCTCCATTTGCACATACCCAACAGAGTTTAGCTCACCATCTCTCTAAGTTATTGGTTCCTCTATCAAACTATTCTTATGGATTTCCACCCCCCCTAAAGTTCCATCTGGGTGAGGTATTCACTTCACACAATAAGTGTTGAGGACAAAATGCCCAACTTCCTGGCTTTTCCACAAACTCTTGTGCTGAGTTGCCAAATATCATGCTGCCCCAGGTGTGGTGGAAGACACTATCCCGTTGCCAATGGTGAATTTCTGGATATGGAATGGGGATGGACTGGAGATTTGCCTTAAGTAGCAAAATGGCTTGGGTCATTTTTGAAAAGGTAGGAAATGATTAATGAGGGAACCACAGACTTCTGATGTAACATCAATAAAAGGGCAATTTTTATAGTAGTTAAGGTCCTGAACTAGAAACCAGAAGTCTGCAAGATCTTAAGTAAGAAAGCTGGCTGGGTGGCTTTGGGCCAGTCGCTTTCCCTCAGTCTAGCCCACCTGACAGAGAGCTCTGTCTTACCTTGCATCATCCAGACGTGTTGGGAATTCCCAGTCAAAATCTCAGAAACAGATGGGCTGTAACAAACTTTGCAGACTCTCCAACAGCTTCCAGTTTGTCCTAGGTTGGGTTACAGCGCTTCCCCAGAGCTTAGCTAGACTCCCTCTGGGGCTACTTCATTTCTTCTCCCAAGTCTGGAAAATGACTCTTAGCTTACTTATTTGACCCTAGATCCTGAAAAATATCCTGGGGTTTTCTCTATTTTGTACTATATGAATAGCAACTTGGAACTAAAAATCATTTTCGCTTAAAAGCTGCTTTCTCTCTCTTTGTTTTAATCTCTAGAGGATTTTGGCTGTTGCCAGGGGAAGTAAAATCAATAGAAACAAATGGAAGCAAGCATATACAGATTTCCATTCATAACCAATGAACCCCATTCATTTTATTTTCAATTATTTTTAATAAACACACAGATTATCCTGCAAGTATTTCTCCCCAGCAGCTACAAGAGGATGTATCATTGGTTGCTTTTTTTCAACATTTTTCAAGGGAACACAGAAGTTTCTTAATATAATCATGCAACCTGAAGTTTCCCTAGAAGCTTCCCTTTACCCAGAAAAAGGTAAAAAGTCTCAGGAAGAAGGAGGAACACCTGGTTTAAAGCAGTTATTTCAGATAGTACCATATGTTGTTTGTTTATTAGCAAGTGTCTTCCATGATACTTCAATAAAGTGTCATATCTGAAAAGAGAGAGAAAAATATCAGAATATTTCATCTAGATATTCAAAGGAATCATGGCAGAAGAAAGAGACTTACTAGTTCTTAAAGAACACTAAACTGTTACACATCGTAAAACATTTTTAAATGGAAGGTAGCAGGAGGATGTCAGCAAGGAAAAAAAAGACTTCACTGGAGCAATTAGTTGTTCAGAGATAACGTTCAGCATCTTATTGAATCATTGATTTGTCATAATTCATATATAAATATAAGATAAGCTTGCTGGATCTGGCCGTCAGCCTAACAAGGTAAGCCAGGCTAAAAAACCAATGCCATATAGGTCAGGTGTTTTTCCAGTGAGACCTGTCTATCAGGGCAACCTGGTCTACCCAAATATGGGACGGAGCATACTGCTTCCGCTTTCAGCCCCAATCCAGGAGCCTTTGCAGCAGTAGTGGGTTCTAAATCCCATCGCTACCGGTTTGCGTGACGCTTCTGCGCATGCAGAAGCGTCCTGGGTGGGTGGGCAGAGCCTCCCGCCACCACCGCTACGCCGAACCGGGCCGAACTGGGAGCAACCCACTGCTGCTTTGCAGGCAGTTGCTTGCACGACAAACTATTTTAAATTTAACACAAAGTAGTTTGTTGTGGAAGCAACTGCCTGCAAAGGCTCCTGGATTGGGGCTGAAAGGCGAAAGCAGAAGCAGTATGCTTTGTCCCATATTTGGGTAGACCAGGTTGCCCTGATAGTCTGGTCTCACTGGAGAAACATTTAATCTCCCCCCTGGTACAGCCAACAAAGCAAGGAGAGCTGTGGCCTAGAGGTCTGCCTAATATGCAAGTGGCCTGGGTTTGAATCCCAGAAGGGTATGGCTAGCTCATGAGAGCTAAACAGCCTTAAATAGCTATACTAGTCTCCTTTTATTTCTTTGTTTACAAATTTCTTTGTAAATTTAAATTTAACATATAGGTCAGGATTACCTTTATTATAATAGAATCTTACAAGTTTAAATGTGCCTCCCCCTCCCCTATGTGAACTAGGGAGGGGTCTATCTCAGATGTTTTCTCGAGTTAGTATCTTAAAATGGTCTCAAGCTTTGCTTATCTGGACATAAATTGTTTCAACTCCTACCCTCAAAACGACGCTATAGAGCACTGCACATCAAGACAACTAGACACAAGAACAGTTTTTTCCCGAATGCCATCACTCTGCTAAACAAATAATTCCCTCACCACTGTCAAACTATTCACCAAGGCTGCATTACTATTACTATTAGTCTTCTCATCGTTCCTATCAACCATCTCCTCCCACTTATGACTGTATGACTGTAACTTGTTGCTTGTATCCTTACGATTTATATTAATATTGATTGTTTCCTGATTGCTTATTTGTACCCTATGACAATCATTAAGTGTT